>VDFB02328020.1:0-33027 GCA_007258455.2 Sequoia sempervirens | reverse complement strand
TTGAGTCATATCATTATTTATGGGATAAATATTTGTACAATTATTGATATACCCTAAGTGGCCAACTATAATGATTGTCATAGCACTTTATGGGAACCATCAGGGAGTGTTATATCCTACATGCAAGGTGTATAGCTCAATAGAGTGCCACTTGTCACCTAGGTGCTTATTGGAAGCATTATTAATTGTGCATACTTCATGGAGGTGTGCCATAGTGCCAATTGTCACTTGGACACTCATTTGGAGAGAGGAGTTTGTAAAAACTTCTCGAAGTTGCACGATGGTGACATGTGTCAAGGCATGTTGAGTTAACTATGGCATGTTTCTACTTTTGAGGAAGTTGGCACACACTTTGGAAAGTCAAGGTTGGAAGTTGCTATTTGCAATTGGAGTTGTGCAAGGATGAAGTTTTTATTCCTAGGTGAGTCAAACTTGGAATGTGGATGCCCAAATTTTTGACAGGTGCTTTTTTGCATGTGCATGTAGTTCCTTTCTTGTTGCATGCTCATGCATGGGTGTGGGTTTGAGGAAACGTCTATCTTGGGAACTGTAGACTCTATATATACAGGTGTTTTGCTGGAGGAGTAATTTGAGAGTTGAGTTTTGTAGGGTTTGCTACCAAATTTTCTCCAAAAGGGAAAGATGTAATCTTCAATGTAAATTGGACATGCAATCTCCATGATAAGGCTATGAGCCTGTAATTGTATTGTAAATAGTTTTGTTGTTGATAATACAATGGTTCTATGCTTTGGAGTGTGAGATTTTTTACCCGAAAGGGTTTTCCCCACGTATATTTGTGTTCTTCCTCTTCTATCTATTCTTTTATTCTTTAAGTGTTAATTAACATGTTGTTATGTTGTTGAAATTTTAATGGATTGAACAACTACATTTGTTTCCTCTAAGGATTAATGGGTGAAATTAAAATAGTGTCTGGTTCCACTATTAGACATAGTTGTATGTATTTGTATCAAAGAAAATGAAAGATATTGGATGTGCATACATGTTCTTGGATGTTATTCCAGGATCAATATTTCCCTTCAATTTGGTATTAGAGCTCAATTCCAGTTTTCCATGTTCTTGCATGTGCATGCATGTACTTGCATGTGCTCGCATGGTGATGCATGTGGTGTTTAGTGTTTAGTGTTTTGGGTATTTCTTTTGGTGATTCCTTAGCCTAGAGGCTTGAGGGAATCTGAGCTAGAGGAATGGATTGAAATTAATCCTTGTCTAAGTGGAGGCTCTATTGTGGATCTTGTTTTTTAGGAGACAAGTGGTGTGAAGGATAGAGAAGATTGAGTTTTGGAGTTGATCATGAAATTGATTTGGAGCTCTTGGTTAGACAACTGAATAACCCTGATGCATGGGGTGTAGTTACACTTCATGGTTATGTGCAACAAAGTATTCATATTGGCTGTCTAAGATTGACCCCTTGGTGATATGGAGATACTTGTGTTGTTGTCACTGTGGTGTGTTGTGCTTGGACTAGGTGCTTGTTTTAGCTCTTGCTGTTGAAAGACATTGTTTTATAATCCCCAAATTCCATGAAGGCTATTGATGTAGAAGCATCCTAGGTTTCAATCAATCTTGCATAAACCAAAAATATTTGCATTCATGTTTGCATTTTAGTAGTTATCTATTGATTCTAGTCTCGATGTTTCACACTGCAATTGTACCACATTGTAACACCAGAGCTCGCAGAGTAGGATATTTGATCTTCATGGCAACATCTACATCATATCCAGAATTCAAGTGTTTTGGATATTCTAGTACAAAGTTATCACTAACAGAATATTAGTTGTATTTGGACAGAGAGCATTCACCGACCAATCTTAGCTTTTCAAGTGTGCGGACCTATCCCGTGACTTGCGGAGCTCAAGAGACCATTCCATAAGGATGCACATTCATCGAGGAACCTTAGCTCTGACTCGCATCGTGTTTGTCCAAGATCAAAGGAAATTCATTTGTTTTGGCCCACCTTCACACATTTCATATATTTCAGGTTTTAAGACCTTTTAAGGCCAACACAGACCTTTTCTGGAGCTGAGAATTGATATATATAGGCGTCATGTAGTTGCATTAGAATCAATTAATCAAGAAGCCAAGTAGAAAGAAAGATCTAGGGTTTTAAGGGCTTTGACCCGCATTGTAGTTCTTGGATTTAACACCATATCGTACTGTAATTCTATGATTTTGTAAGCCGAAAGGTAGGGCATGTTGCCAGTAAATAATTGAGCATTATCTATATTTCCATATGCGATTGTGTTCTTGTTCATTGAGTTTCCGTTGTGCTTACTCTAGTTGCAAGGTTGGACAGTCCTATTTTTGGACCCTCCATCCTTGACTACACCAAGTGGTATCAAAGCAAGTTGCGAACCTTTGGGAGATAAGAGCAAAGTTGCGAACCTTTGGAAGAGCAGAGCGAAGTTGCAAATTTTGGGAGAGCAAAAGTGGACAGAATCCCGACCTTGAGATAGTTGCACCAAAGTGAGTTTGTGAAGTTGAGCAAGGTATTCTGTAAGATCTTCGTGTGGACATATCGTCAACTTGAGGCAGCCTGCTGGTGTTTGTCAATAGATCGCTGATTGTGAGGCAGTTGCGACCTTGTAGCCAGATCGTCGACTTGAGGCAGTCGCACCGGATCCTAGGAAGAGATGCCACCGAGGATAATTCATACTACTGTTAATGTTGTTGGAAAGATGGATGAGATGATGGAGATGATGCAAACAATGAAAGTGAGGTTGGATGCTATTGAAGAAGATAGAAGAAAAGGCTTAAACCCTAGACCGAATGATGAAAGCGATGATGATGAAGTTCAAGCTGCAAATTGAGCTGAAGAGACCTCAGAAGGGGAAGAATTAGATCAGGTGAAGATGATGAAGGCCATTTCAAACATTCGAAAGAGACCTAGAATGGAGATTGTGAACTATACTGGTAACCTAAACCCTGAAGAGTTGATTGATTGGATAAATGACATTGAATAATACTTCAAATATGAGGAATTTTTTTTTTAATTCAAGGGGTAAACGCTTTTGACTAGAGCTATGAACTGGATACAACCATTCAACAATACCACCCCAACAGGGTTTGAACCTTGGTGGCAAGAACAACAATGCCACCTATAAACCATCACACCATGCCAATACCGGCTCAAATATGAGGAAATTGAAGATCTAGAGAGAGTGAGATTTGCAAAGACTAAGCTGAAAGGACATGTTGCAATATGGTGGAAGGAAGTTCAACTGGAGGGAAACAAAAAGGGAAAAGAAAAGATCATGAAATGGGATAAAATGGTGACAAAATTGAAGAACCAGTTTATACCTATGGACTATGAGATGGAGTTGCTGAAGAGATTGCAAAACTTGAGACAAAAGGAAAAGACTGTGAAGGAGTACACTAAGGAATTTCATAAGATCATCATTAGGACTTAACATAGTGAAGCAAGTAAGGAGAAAGTGGCAAGATATATCAATGGGATGAGGATGAACATTCATGAAGAATTGAGTCTGGTAAGGATGAATTCGGTAGAGGAAGCATATCAGTTTGCATTAAAAGTGGAGGAAAAGCTAAACAAAAGACATGAGCAAAGGCAGAGAGGTAGAGGAGGTAGATTTCAAAGAGGAAGGTCACATTCTGGAGGAGAAAGAACATATACGGAGCAAAGGAAGGACAAAGACTCATACCGCAAGGAAGAGAAGGATTCCAGTTCATACCAGAAGGGAAGAGATGACATAAATACTTACCGCTACAACAGAGGAGGTTACAATTCTTACCACAATGATGGATACCGAAGAGATGAAAAAGGATATGAAGAGAAATTTTAGAGGAACCTATTTTAAGTGTGAAGGTGAAGGACATAGAGCATTTGAGTGTCATTAAGAAAGTACGAAGAATGAAAATCAAGAAAGAACCGGATAAGCGAAGGAAGAACCAGTCAAATCACCTTGTTTTGAAGGGAGTCCTGAGAAGGGAGAGTCATTATTCATGAGGAGAGCATTGTTCCAGGAGAAGGAAGGGAGAAGGAAGTACCTAAGGAAGCACCATAGAGGAAAAGTTTGTTCTGGATTAGATGCAAACCAAGAGGTAAGTGTTGCAAAGTTATCATTGATAGTGGTAGCATATATAACCTAGTTTTTGAGGAAATGGTGACAAAGTTGAATTTGGAAAGGAGGAAACATCTAGAACCTTATAGGATAGCCTGGATTCAAGATGAGCAAAAGATACTAGTAAATGAGCAATGTCTAGTGAAATTCAAAATAGGATCATATCATGATGAAGTGTTGTGTGATATTATGCTGATGGATGTATGTCATATGTTGTTGGGTAGACCTTGGCAGTATGATAAGAAAGCTATACATGATGGGAGGAAGAATACTTATACCATAACATTCGATGGAAAGAGAATCACCTTGAAACCTTTGGAGGATGAATCAAAAAGTGAAGTATGTGGAACAACTGGAATCAATTTGGTAGATGGAAGGAAATTTCTGGGCGAACGAACTAAGGCATGAGAACATGTGTTTTGCTTTGATTCCAAGGAAGTGCAGAGACTTAGATGCAAGAGGAATCACAAGAGAAGAAGAATCACCGGAGAACGAAGTCACTGAATTGATAACAAAGTACCAGGATCTTGTATTGGAGAATGTGCCAGATGGATTACCACCAATCCGAAGTATCAGTCATCATATAGATCTTATCCCAGGAGCCAGTTTTTTTAACAAAGTTGCACACCAGATGACACCAGGAGAGAATGCAGAGCTAAACAAACAGATACAAGAACTGTTGAAGAAGGGATTGATTAGAGAGAGTATGAGCCCATGTGTGGTACCAACTGTACTTGCACCTAAGAAATATGGGGAATGGAGGATGTGTACAGATTCAAGAGATATCAATAAGATCACAGTGAAGTATAGATTCTCGTTGCCTAGGATGCATGACATCATGGGTAGTTTGAGTGGAGCAAAATATTTCACCAAGATAGATCTAAAGAGTGGATACCATCATATTAGGATCAGAGAGGGAGATGAGTGGAAGAATGCTTTCAAGACAAATGAGGAATTGTATGAGTGGTTGGCCATGCCATTTGGATTGACTAATGCACCGAGTACATTTATGAGGCTGATGAATGAAGTATTGAAGAGATTCTTGGGCAAGTTTGTCATTGTTTATCTAGATGGTATTCTAATTTTCAGTAAGACTAAGGAGGAACATTTGGAGCATATCAGACAAGTATTTCAGAGGCTGAGAGAAGAGAAGTTGTTGATAAACATCAAGAAGTGTAGTTTCATGGAGAAAGAACTAGTATATTTGGGATTTGTAATATGCGCAGAAGGATTGAAGATGGACCCTGAGAAGGTTAGAGCAATAGTTGAGTGGCCTACACCTGTGAATGTTGGAGAAGTAAGATCATTTCATGGAGTAGCAACTTTTTACCAGAAGTTCATTAGAATTTTCAGTGGTATTTGCACACTGATGACAAAGACAATGAGGGGTGACCGAAAGGAATTCAAGTGGACATCTGGAGCACAAAAGAGTTTTGAGTTGTTAAATCAGAAGGTGATAGAACAACCTGTGTTGGCATTATCAAACTTTGATAAGGTATTCCAAGTTGACTGTGATGCTAGTGGAAGTGCAATCAGAGTTGTGTTAAGTTAGGAAGGGATCCCAGTAGCCTAATTCAGTGATAAATTGAATGATGCTAGGAGGAGGTATTCAGTTTATGATTAGGAATTCTATGCGATTGTACAGGCCTTGAAAAAGTGGATACATTACTTGTTACCAAAGGAGTTTGTGTTGTATGCGGATCATCAAGCTTTACAATATTTGAATAGTCAGGCGAATTTGAACTAGAGACACATGAGATGGGTGGAATTCTTGTAGAGTTATACATTTGTGTTGAAGCATTGGAGTGGGAAGTCAAACAAGGTTGTAGATACATTAAGCAGGAGATGGAGTTTGCCGACAGAGATGAGAATTGAAGTATTGGGTTTTGAAGAACTGAAGCATATGTATGAGGATGACATTGATTTTGCGGAGGCATGGAAAGCTTGCAAAGGACCAGTAGAGACAGACAGGAGAAAATGGCTGGATTATTTCATTCAGGAAGGTATGTTGTTCAAGAATAACCAACTATGCATTCCTAGGAGCTCAATGAGAGAATTTGATCAAGGAAAAGAATTGTGGAGGATTAGCAGTACATTTTGGAATTGATAAGACAATAACATTGGTGAGTGAGAACTAATTTTGGCCGCAATTGTATAAGGATATCAGGAAATATGTTTAGAGTTGTAGGATTTGTCAAGTTGCAAAGGGAAACCGTCAGAACACTAGGAAATATACACCATTGACAGTACTAGAGAGACCATGGGAGGACATAAGCATGGATTTTGTGTTGGGATTACATAAGACACCAAGGGGATTTGATTCTGTATTTGCGGTTGTGGACATATTTTCTAAGATGGCGCATTTCATACCTTGTAAGAAGACCAGTGATGCAATACATGTTGTAGACCTATTTTTCAAGGAGATTATGAGATTAAATGGACTACCAAGGAGTATAGTATCAAACCGAGACACTAAGTTCATTGGATATTTTTGGAAAACATTGTGGAAGAAGATGAAGACATACTTGAAGTATAGTTCAACATTTCACCCATAGACAGATGGAAAAATAGAAGTAGTAAATAGGAGTTTGGGAAACTTGCTGAGGTGTTTGACTGAAGGTAAAGTAGGAAATTGGGATTTGATACTATCACAAGCAGAATTTGCATATAACAAGTCAGTAAACTGGAGCACAGGGAAGACACCATTTGAGATTGTGACAGGACAACCTAGAGGAGTGGTAGAGTTAAGGGATATCAGTAAGGAGAATAGTGTGGAGGCATAAGAATTTGTAGGATTCATAGAAACAATGCATACTCAAATCAAGGAGCATCTGGAGAAGATGAACAATACCTTCAAGGAGACAACAGATAAGAAGAGGAGACATAAGGAGTTTGTAGTAGGAGAGGAAGAGATGGTATATCTGAGA
Organism: Sequoia sempervirens; assembly: GCA_007258455.2. NCBI lineage: Eukaryota > Viridiplantae > Streptophyta > Pinopsida > Cupressales > Cupressaceae > Sequoia > Sequoia sempervirens. The sequence continues at coordinate 26,000 of VDFB02328020.1, read as the reverse complement.
AAATAAATATTTCCATTTGGGACATATAATAAGTTGAAGATGAAGTTTGGACCTTGTAAGATAATCAAGAAGTTTGATTCTAGAAATGCATATGAAGTGGAACTACCGAAGGAATTTGGCATATCACCTATATTGAACATTGCATACCTATACCAGTAACATGAAGGAGAGTCACCGGAGGACAGAGAAGTTGACTTTCCGGACCAGATAGCACATCATCCAGAGGAAATTGAAGAGATTATAGATAGTATAGTTGGGCATAGTACCAGAGGAAGGCAATAAAAGGAATATCTAGTTAGATGGAAAGTATGCCCAGAGGAAGATTCATCATGGATTTCTCAGGCTGAGGTGGACCGCATTGGTTTTCCTCTAGCCCCAGGAAAGTGAGGCTCACTTTTCTTCAACCTCAGGTGTCTGATGTAGGAGCATCCCAGGTTTCAAACAATCTTGCATCAACCAAAAATATCTGCATTCATGTTTGCATTTCAATAGTTATCTATCGGTCCTAGTCTCGATGTTTCACACCGCATTGTATTATGTAGACCCAGGGTGGAGACAAACTTCAAATGTCAAAATATAAGAATATCAACCAATCTCTAAAACAATATCAAGTGAATTTCACAAAATCCTCCTGTCAGGCATGCATTTCCCAGTAGCATAGCCAACCCGATTCTAGGGACTTTTCACTCAAATTTCCCAAATGACTTGCCAAAATAAAGAAGGTTTTAGATTCCCATTAAGGGTTCACATAACATGCTTCAAGATCAACTAAGACTCTTTTGGACCAGTATTAACTTTCAATACACTCACCATGGAAAGACCTAGCGAAATAAGTCTATTTTACAAAGGAAGTGTCCTCTAGACTGCTCCAAACTTCCTGAAACCTTGGGAAAGAAAATTAAATGCTTCAAAACCACAAAATCCACAGTCAGATTCCACCAATACGATCAGATTCTTGCCAAACTCAAAAACCCTCCTTTTCAAAGCAAATAACAAGGGTTTGTTAGAAAACAACACTCCAGGACTTATCCAACCAAACTAAGGCTTCAAACACCTTTTCCCAGGTCTTCCTAGACTCTTTGCACCCTCACAAACTCAACTCCATCAACATTTCTCTAAAAAACATCTCAAAACCATCACTTTTCAAGGGAAAAATTGCATTTTCAGCCCTAGAGTATCACACAGTCACCACAAAAATGTTTTATTTTGATATAAAATGCATTGAGACATCTAATCTAAGATATTTAGCACCAATCCACTGAGTTACAAGAGAAAACAGTGGGTGGATTGGTCAAAAATACATTATTTTACTTTCAAACCCTTTTAACACAGGAAAACAGGGTACTCAATATAAATTTTGAATTTCTCTTGCAAAACAAAGAATCAGGACTCCAAATCAAAGGAAAATCAAAGTAGATATATATACCCACAATCAATGAAGATTTCAGAGCATAATGAGACTGTACAGGTCCGTACAATAGTAAACAATTCTGGAAAAATAGTGAAAACTTAGAAATTGCACCAAAAATGTGGTATTTTATTGTGTGAGAGTTATTCAACCTCCAACAACCATTGATTCGAGTCTGAGAAGGCCTATTATAGCATTTACAAACCTTAACCACCATCTGCCAACCAAGTTGCACCTAATTACTGTTGTCAAACAGATTGCACCCGAATGCTTGAATATCGAAATTCAGCAATCTGTTGAAACATTGGAACTAATTCCAGGCTGTGGGTATCCTATAAGGAATTAGACCTCCAGATTCTAGGCTGGTTCCTATTTAATTTTCTGGTTAATAACTGAGTGATTTGCTGGAAAAGGGAGAAAGACTAAATATAAATTCTGAAATATGAAACTTAACTATGGTGATGCACCAAAGAATTCAATATGCAGACTTAACTCATAGAATGATTACTCACTATTTTCATTCGCACAACTAGATCTAAAATCTTAAACACTTGAATGTTTTAAACATAGGCTTTTAAAGAAACAATCATAGAAGGAAAATATGATTCCCACAACTAGACTGTTCAATTATTGATTAGCACAATGTTTAACCAGTGGATTTAAACTTGGATGCATACAAAATTCATTAAGGAGATAGAAGTATTTAAAGGTTTCATAAACTGCAAACACAATAATCACTTCGATCAATCCTACATGACAATATGCTTGAAAACCTGAAGGTGAATTCTAAAAAAAATGGTAATGAAAGGAGTCTTTCTACAAAAACACACTAAATGACCTGTAAACCTGCCGTTGTATTAATTTGAAAATAACACTGAGTTACAAAATAATTCGCTTTTGCAGAGTGCAAAGGAGAAAAACAAGAACTAGATGAAAAAGATAAACTTTTTCAATATATACAATGAGAATGCACTTCAAAGTGCATGAATAAGCAATTGAAAATCAATTTCAGTGAGAAAGTGACAATTCCAAAGTGAAATCCGAGTAGAAGCAAAGATCCCTGAAAATAAGGTTCAAACTCATGCAAAAATGAGTGAACTCAATCTCGAACTGGTAGTCATAAAGCATGCAACTGATCTGCAACTCAAACTGGATTGGAAATCCCTGAAAAGGTGGGCTAAAACATGCAAAACCATCTTGTTCTTGTCAATTCACCCATACACATTGGAAATTCATCTTCATATCTAAGTCTTCAGTTGAGTCTGATGTGTAACTGAAGTAAAATTGTGATTCAACTTTACATAATATCTTTATTTGCAATTGAAAAAGATGAATTAATTAAATGATTTATAACACATCATTTAATTAATCCATTTACATTGAATTATGCAAATAAATATGAAGGATAAAGCTAAACTTGATACTTAGCATAAATTCGAAAATATGCATTGTTCATTGATAATCATTGATGACCACCATGCATATATTTGTCAATAATTAGAACCCTGCCATAATATATCTAATAAGGCCGACCACTTTTGCTAGGCTCATTGACTTAAAAGTCATGGCCACAAGGGAAAATTAAAAGACAATGATTATTAAAAATAAAAACCCAAAATAAAGCTTAGGGCGAATGCACAAAAGTAATCATCGAACCCTAAATCATCATTATCCTTTTGACTTGATGAAACTTCCTGAAGAAATCGGCCACCACTGTTGAGTAGGGTTTGAACTCGAAATTCCCCATGAACTGGCTCGAGATTGCACCTTTTGGACGTTTTCTGAGCTGAAACTTGTGATTTTCACATGGTAAGTTCATTCTTTACTAGTTGAGGTGTCTTAACTCCATTACATAACATTTATGAGGCTTTAAAAGCCGCAGCTGAGTTCACTATCTAATATATTCTTTGTCATTTCTGTTCTGGGCGCCATGAGAACTCTTGAAAGCACGACTTGCACTGGTAAATAGATGCTATGAAAGGATTTCTGGAAAATATTGTTCATGGCGGCTTTGGTAAGTCTATTTTCTCCTCATGAATCTTTTTAGCCTCTTTCAGGCCGCCATAATGGATTTTCTTCTAGATATTTGCAAACTGAACCTGGTTTTGTCTTCCATGTAAGCTCGCCTTTCTTCTATGATTTCTTTTATGAAAAAGAAGAGTTCGGCCTGTATCATTTCTATGGCCAACATTAAAAACCTTGACCTTAAACAAAAATTAAAACAAAGGTTTCAAAAACCCAAATCTCCATATATGCTTGGTTTCATTTCCTGTTGATGTATATATTTTGCAGGCCAAAAATTTTGTATGTATAGTTTTTCCCTTTCTCAAGTTTCCTTTCAATGCAAAAAAGGAAAGAAAACTTTCTGTATTTTGAGCTCATTCTAGGTATTTCTTCTTCATGACTATTTGAAAAGGCTCATGTCTGTCACCTATCACCACGCCTGTCTTTCTATGATTTTTGTATTCTGAAACAATCTTTTGGCCTTGAGGCCGCGGGCTTAGCATATAGTCTTCTGATCTTATTTTCATTTTGCTCCATATTCCTGTGTAAACTAGCCACGAATGGAAGTTTGATCTGGGCGCTTGGAGTCCATGTAACTGCAGGTATCATTGACCTTTATGAAAACTCAGTTTTGTAGTACCTCCATGACTACCTTTGTTTCTGATTTCAAAAGATTTAACATAATCTTTGACTCTACAGGCAACTTAATGCTCTTTCTTGTCAAATATTCACCTGCTCCTCTTGAATTCTATCCTCCTCAAAATCATTCTAGCTGAGATAAATTTGTATCTAGACAACACCTCACTGTCCTGTGTTTATATTCTCCTTTTGACTATTGATTATGGTTATTCATTCATGCACAGTATGTAATCAAAATGATGACTTACTCCAGGAAAATACATCATTTACTGTCTGTCACTCCTTGCATTTGGCTTATGTGGGAAGCAATTATTAAAGCAATGAGCTTATGACCACAATTCCTTTCCCTCAAATATTTTCTATGCTCATGAATTGCTTGGACTGCATCTTGATTAATCTCATACTTGTCCATTGATATCATTTGAAACACTTGATTAAAAAGATTTTATATCTTTTTGTGATCTTCATAGCCTTTATTATTCTTGACAATAAGAATCCTTGAAAATGGCTGAAAGTGTTGTCCCTAATACTGCTGTGCATGAAGGCATTTGTCATCACCGTTCTTCTTTCAAATACATTGCTTCCAGGGGTTTCCTGTAAGTTACTTTGATGCCATTGTGATGTTGTTCACATTCTTTTGATCATGACATCTTGAAACTTATGTGTTTGTTTCAGCTGAAGCAATGCATTATATCAAAATATAATAGTTGTCTTCTGTCTTGCTCTTACATTTAGCTGTAGTAAATGCTTGATAGTTGATTATGCTAATACCCTTTTTTTCATTCCGTGACTTTATATGTTGTCCCTGATACTATTGGACTGTCATCTCTATTCATGGGCATAAGCTTCCTGTAACTACTTGATGTTTGATGCTTTCTTTGACGGGCATAAAGTATGGTTTTTTTATTCTTTTAATTTTTCTAGCAAAAGCAATTGGGAATGGCACACAGTAATGACAATCACATCCCTTTATGACGCATCATTGACACAGTTATGTCATATATATAACGTCATAATACAACATTATTCCTTAAGACTTGAATGGTAAATGATGATTTTGCTGGAGTAAGACTTCTTAAGTTCAGTCATAAATTGAATAAGTTCTGACCTGATTTATCATAAGATTGCAACTATGTTGATATTGTTGTTCTGGACATTATAATGGATGTCAATGTGACTGTGCCCACACAACTGTAAATGACTTCCAATACAAATGTGACTGTTTCTTATGATGATAATATAGATTACTCCACTAGTCCTTTTGCAGGCGATCAAGAATAATGATAACACACAAGATTGAAGTGTCAATGATGGAACTTGACCTTAAGATGTAATAATGCTATCTTATTATTATGTTGACTGCCCTCCTGAATCTTTGGATGAACTATGTATCTACTTTAGAATCTTATGATATGCCGAGCTCAACCCTTGTGGGAGCCCGTTTTGCTCCACATATCTGATAAGATGATCACGAACATGATGAACATGTTCCTGCACATTGAAACAAACATGTTAGCAAAATAAAAGAAGCTGAAAGCTTCCATGAACTATGTTTTATGCCTTTGAACTTTTGTAATCATCTAATGGATGCCTGATCGATTGAATTCTATATTTTTGTTGGTAGTGTAGGTATATGATAGGATTTGATTCACATTGCTCTAACAACATTTCCCTCAACTTGCAGGTACGCTGGAGCTGGAACTGGAGCTGAAACTAGCGTCACAACATTCCTCAACTTGTCAACGATTCGTCATTCCAGGCAATGACGAATCACTTTCTACCTTATGCTTTCTCTATTTTCAGTTATATATTTTGCTTTTGCTCATGCACCCTTTATTTGATTGTAAAAATCAAATTAAGTTACTCCCACGGCTTGTGTGGGATTCTGGTTTATACAAAATGAATAAAAGGCATTACTATGCAAATTTTCAATCTTCTGTTTCAAATACTTGCACAATAAAACTGCAATTCAAATGTAAATTGATCTCTATGATGATCAATGAATACTTTAATCAACAAAACATGAAAATTTATGTACCTATCAATGATGAATTTGATTTAGCTCTACCTGTTTGAGCTCGTAGTGAAAAATAGGTAACAATTACCACTTAATGACTCTAATTTTGCAATTTAGCAAAGTTGCCATTGATAACATTTGCAACATTTTGCATTTTTGCAACTAATGAACTTTAAAGACCCTAAACACCTCTAGACACCTATAATATGATCATATAGACCTTATTTAAGACCTTATTCATGATTCAAAGCACAAAACATCAAGATACCCTACCTTCACCATGTTGACATTGTTGACAATTTTGACAACATTTCAAGTTTTTACACATTTTGCAATTTTCTCATTGCACAAAGATGGAAAGATCTTCAAATGACTTTTTGAACCTTTTGAATTCCCTTTGTAGACACCACAAGGTGTTAGTGCCCCTGCACCATACACCCCATGAAGAAAAAGACCCTTGTCCTAAGTGGTAGAATATGCTCCAAGTCTTGACCCTGCTGCTCCATGCTTCTTCAATTGTGTTTTCTGCCTTCTTGTCCTTAAATCATGATTTGATGCTGCTCCAGACCTCTAATCTGCACACAAATAGTTATTAGCAAGAAACAACTCTACATTGTCTTTGTGTTCATTGATGTACTTGCTACTGTCCTCCATATTGTGCATGCTCCGCCCTGCAATCAAATTTGAAGCCATTGAATGATTGTATGTTTTCTTCACTGTTCTCAATCCTCTCATGTTTCCATCATCATGTACCCAAGTAGGAACAACTCTACCCACTTTCATATCAACAACTTCCAATGACTTTGTGACATTACATTGAACAATAGGACATGTAATGGTCCCAACAATGACTTCACCTTGCACTGGGAACTTCTTTTCAAGAATTCCACCCTGTTTCTCATACTGCCTTGCAGATGGTCCACCACTTACCTTGTTCAAATCAAACCTAACCATGGGTTTCATGTCAACCTTTTGCAAAAATAGATTGTTCACTATTCTAACACCATTTGAAGGTGTTCCATGTACTGTCCTAACACCATAACTCTACTCCAAATCAGAAAATGCACTGTCCTTTTTGTCTTTAAGCCTTAAAGGCTCCTTTCTACCAAACATAATCACCTTGGACTTACTTTTGCTTTGCCCTCTTTCCTGCAAAAGAGTTAGCTTGAAACTTTGATTATCCTTCCAAATTGTGTAAGTATTTTCCCAACCATCATATATAGACCTTCTATCATATTGCCATGGCCTCCCCAAGAGAAGATGACAACAATCCATTGGAAATATATCACATAGGACTCTATCTTTGTACTCCCCAATCTGGAAATCCACATAGTCCTGCTCATTCACCACTAAAGTTTGACTATCATTCACCCAAGAAACTTTGTAGGGTGCTACATGAGGTATCTTTTCTATACTCAACTTATCTACCACTTCCCTAGACACCATGTTATCTTGAGAACTAGAATCAATTACAACTTGGCACACTTTACCTTTGCATTTGCATGAAGTTCTGAATAGGCTTCTCCTTTGGCTTAAATCTTCTTCCTTTTGTCCTTGCAACAATGTTCTTCTCATCATGAGTGCTTCTCCTACCTCTGGATCTGCAGGCCTACTGGTACTTGTAGAACTTTCACACTCTTCCTCTTGAATCAATTGTGTTCTTCTCTCATTCCTCCTATCACCACTTGAAGTTGTACCTTGATTTTGAGGACACTTGAAGAAAGGGTGTCCAAATTCATTGCACTTGAAACATCTACCTGAAAAGTCATTGAAATCCCTCTTTGACCTGAAGTTTGTTCTTCCACCTCTCCATACACCTCTTGATTCAGGAGCTTGTTCCTTGCCTTTATCAACATCTTCATGTTCTTCCTTGGATTGCCTTGAACCTCTTCCTCTATTCACATTACCTCTGCCCCTTGCATGTCTTTCTTGTCTTCTTTTGATTCTATCTTCTTCCCTCATTGCCATTTGGAAGCATTCCTCAACTGTCTTAGGTGGATTGAGGTTGATCTCATCCCTTATATTCAACCTCAAACCACTCAAGTATGTAGCCACTCTTTCCACTTCATCTTCATTATGACATGCTCTTATGCACAATCTATGAAACTCTTCAGTGTAAGACATCACATCCATTTCTCTTTGCTTTAATTCTTGCAATTTCATGAAAGTTTGAATAGCATAATTTGTTGGTAAGAATTGAGCCTTAACTTTCGCTACCATCCTATCCCAACAACATATTTTAGACTTACCTTTCTTGACTCTATCCTCTTGAACAAAATTCCACCATGTGAGGGCTGGTCCTTTCAACTTTGTCTTTGCATACTTAACCTTCTTGCTGTCATCAATATCTTCAAATTCAAAAAAGTTATCCAAAGCGTCAATCCATGCTAAAACTTCTTTACTATCCATCTTACCTCCATACATGGGCACATCGAATTTTACCTTAGGAGCCTTCTCACCTTTTACCACCTTTAGCATCCTAAGCATTCTTCTTTCCAGGATCCAATTCATCTTCTTCATATGGAACTGGAGAATTTCCTTCTTCCCCTTCAGCCTCTCCATCACTTTGCTCTTCATCTACTACTCCTCTCCTCTGATTCTTCTCCAAAGCTGCTATCCTTGCTATAGTAGCCTCTTGAGATTCTTTGTAAATCCTTTCCTTCCTTGCCAATTGCTCCTTCAACTCTTGTATCTCCTTAGCCATTGCACTAGCCTTTGGAGGCATCTTTCACAACCTGCAAAATCAAACAACCAACAACAAGATCTTGTGCCTGATGCTTTGATACCACTCTGATGTAGACCCAAGGAGGAGACCAACTTCAAATGTCAAAATATAAGAATATCAACCAATCTCTAAAACAATATCAAGTGAATTTCACAAAATCCTCCTGTCAGGCATGCATTTCCCAATAGCATAGCCAACCCGGTTCTAGGGACTTTTCACTCAAATTTCCCAAATGACTTGCCAAAATAAAGAAGGTTTTATATTCCCATCAAGGGTTCACATAACATGCTTCAAGATCAACTAAGACTCTTTTGGACCAATATTAACTTTCAATACACTCACCATGGAAAGACCTAGCGAAATAAGTCTATTTTACAAAGGAAGTGTCCTCTAGACTGCTCCAAACTTCCTGAAACCTTGGGGCAGCAAATTAAATGCTTCAAAACCATAGAATCCACAGTCAGATTCCACCAATACAGTCATATTCTTGTCAAACTCGAAACCCTCCTTTTCAAAGCAAATAACAAGGGTTTGTTAGAAAACAACACTCCAGGACTTATCAACCCAAACTAAGGCTTCAAACACCTTTTCCCGGGTCTTCCTAGACTCTTTGCACCCTCACAAACTCAACTCCATCAACATTTCTCTAAAAAACATCTCAAAACCATCACTTTTCAAGGGAAAAATTGCATTTTCAGCCCTAAAGCATCACACAGTCACCACAAAAATGTTTTATTTTGATATGAAATGCATTGAGACATCTAATCTAAGACATTTAGCACCAATCCACTGAGTTACAGGAGAAAACAGTGGGTGGATTGGTCAAAAATACATTATTTTACTTTCAAACCCTTTTAACATAGGAAAACAGGGTACTCACTGTAAAATTTGAATTTCTCTTGCAAAACAAAGAATTAGGACTCCAAATCAAAGGAAAATCAAAGTAGATACATATACCCACAATCAATGAATATTTCAGAGCATAATGAGACTGTACAGGTCCGTACAACAGTAAACAATTCTGGAAAAACAATGAAAACTCATAAATTGCACCGAAAACATGGTATTTTATTGTGTGAGAGTTATTCAACCTTCAACAACCATTGATTCGAGCCTAAGAAGGCCTATTATAGCATTTACAAACCTTAACCACCATCTACCAACCAACTTGCACCTAATTACCACTTAATGACTCTAATTTTGCAATTTAGCAAAGTTGACATTGATAACATTTGCAACATTTTGCATTTTTGCAACTAATGAACTTTAAAGACCCTAAACACCTCTAGACACATATAATATGATCATATAGACCTTATTCATGATTCAAAGCACAAAACATCAAGATACCCTGCCTTCACCATGTTGACATTGTTGACAATTTTGACAACATTTCAAGTTTTTACACATTTTGCAATTTTCTCATTGCACAAAGATGGAAAGACCTTCAAATGACTTTTTGAACGTTTTGAACTCCCTTTGTAGACACCACAAGGTGTTGGTGCCCCTACAACATTGTACCACATTGTAACACTAGAGCTCGTGGAGCAGGATATTTGATCTTCATGGCAACATCTACATCATATCCAAAATTCAAGTGTTTTGGAGATACCAGTACGAAGTTATTGCTAACATAATATCAACTATATTTGGACAGAGAGCATTCACCAACCAGTCTTAGCTTTTCAAGTGTGCGGACCTATCTCATGACTTTCAAAGCTCAAGAGACCATTCTATAAGGATGCACATTCATCGAGGAACCTTAGTTCTGACCCGCATCGTGTTTGTCCAAGATTAAAGGACATTCATTTGTTTTGGCCGACCTTCACATGTTTCATATATTTCAGGTTTGAAGACCTCTTGAGGCTGACGTGGACCTTTTCTGGAGCTGGGAATTGATATCTATTGGTGTCATGTAGTTGCATTAGGAATCAGTTAATCAAGAAGTCAAGTAGAAAGAAATATCTAGGGTTTTAAGGGCTTCAACCTGCATTGTAGTTCTGGGCTTTAACACCATATCATACTGTAATTATGTGATTCTATAATTCGAAAGGTAGGGCATGCTGCCAATAAATAATTGAGCATTATCTATATTTCCATATGTGATTGTGTTCTTGTTCATTGAGTTTTTGTTGTGCTTACTCTTGTTGCAAGGTTGGACAGTCCTATTTTTGGACCCTCCATCCTTGACTGCACCAGCTATGCAGTTGATCATTGGATGATCTGGAAACTTTTGGAATAGCCTAATTCTCACTGAGATGCGTGTGCATGATGGTGGTGGAGTTGGCCTACAAATGGGCCTGAAGTTCCCGAACCATTACTTTCCTGGTGGATGTTTGTACTTGCATGGATTAGATTCATGTTCATTGGATTTAAGGGTTTTATAGATTTTATGTTAAAAATCTATGGTGATGCATTTTCATGAAAATCCATTATTTTGGATTTACTACTGCGTTTTTACCTTTGGGTCTTCTAGATGTGAAATGGATGTGGATCTGCATGTGTGTTGGAAAACACAGTGCCTTTGCAATTTTTGCACTGTCAAAGAAAAACTTGTGGTTTTGTAGATTTATAGAAAACTATTTTCTAGATCATGGATGATTTTGGATATAAGATAGTTGCAGCTTTGCATGCATGCTTCATGCATGGTTTGAGGAGATTTCACATCTCTGTATGGAGATGTTGCTATGTGATTAGTCACTCAACTTTTCTATGGTGAATGCTTGGAGGGTTCCTAGACTATGGTGCTCATGTTTTGGACATGTTTGGCAAATTGGATCTATTGGTGATTTGGTGTTTGATTCATGAGAAGCTACATGATATCTTCTTTGATATCCCAGTTTTGCATGTTACTAATATGATGATGGGTTTGCATGTTTAATGTTTGGGATCTACAAGTTATGCAATTTGTTGATTAGCTACCCATTGGCCGCAATGAGATAACTCGGATGTGGACTGTTTATATCCACGAGATTGATTTAGAGTTGATGCAAAATTCATCAGTTGGCCTTGTCTGTGGTCATTGGAATATTGGTGTTGAGTACTTGGACAGTTGGTTGTGGGGACTTGTATCATGTTTTATCACAATGTCATGGATAGCTTGGATACACTTTTTTGTGAGTTGTGACAACGATGGTGTATTTCCTTGCCTTGGAGATCTTGGTGCCACTTGATATTATTGTTAGATGAGCATATGGGTGTGTGGACCTAGAGGATCTTACGATTAGGAGATGGTTAAGTCATGATGCTTGGAGAGCTCAATATTACTATTTAGTGGGAGCTTTAGTAGTGACTGTGAATTCATCACTTGGTGATGGATGATCTTATTTAGTGTTGCAAAAGTTACTAGGAGCTCTTACATTTTGTTGCTACAGAAGGGTTCTTTCACATTTGTATGGACATTATTTGGAGATAGACATCTTCATGAGAATGAAGATGTGTGACATCTTTGAGCCATGGAGAACTCTCAGAGTCTTTGGTTGGGGTGTCAGTAATGCTCTAATAGGTGATGTTGGTTTAGAGTATGTTGTTGGTATGCCATGGTATACTCGATGGTGCATTAGAGTTTTTGGCATATTACATTGCTCTTGAGAGCATGGTTTGTTCACTTGGAGCATGTGATCTCCTTGGAGGAGATGGTGATCCTTTGTTGAGAGGATGGGTTCTAGTATTGTGCCATGATGGATCCTTGATTACATATTAGAGTGTTGGCATAGTATTGTTTAGATCATGATGTCATGATAGGTTCCTAACTACAGTTGGGACTTTGATAGTGAGCTGGAAAGTTCTCTATGTTTTGAGTACATTGGTCATGTGCTTGAGAGCTTTATGAGAGTGCACTGTTTGCATTTGGAGCTTAGCATGGGTTGATAAGTTGTTAGTGCTCATGGATGCATGGAGACCGGGTAAAGCCATATTTCTCTTGAGAAGAGAGAATGTGTTGAGATGGGTACTCTTAATGAGATCCAAGTAGGAAGTCTGAGGATCTTTTCCCCTGGGCACGAATGTGAGTTCATGGTAGACCTGTGAGGAGATTGCTCTTGGATGAGTTATGATGACTTGGATATCTTGGAGGAGAATTCTCATTCCCCACTCTTGGTCTACTCGACAGATTTCCACTTGAGAGGCATAGCCCTTTGGTCCTCTCAGGTGTTATTCTTATCTTTCATAGATATGGATCTTGAGCTACAGTCAGATGGTTCTAGAGGATTCATTGTAAGAGATGTTTAGCATGGTTATCTCCTTGAGCATATGAGTTGACATTGTGATGTCATTTATGAGGAATTTAGGAGATGGTAGTGGGTTGATTTCTTGATATGGGAAATAGACTTAGTTTGGTCTTCTCTTGAGAAGATTACATAAATGTGGTTACATGAGGCATATGTTGTATTTGATCTTGGATATTGAACAAGATGTGTGTTGTTGAGGATTTTCTTTTGGGGTTGTGGCGGAGATCATACTTGGCAAAGTTGAGCATTTAGAGGTGTATGTAGTAGGACATTTTGCATGTGTATGATGTGCAAAATTTCTCTCTTTGGCCTTGGTTTTCTTCCTAGATGTTTAGATTCACATGATGTTGGAGTTGAGATCATGTGCAAAGCTATGGTGATCACTGGTTTGCGGCCATATGTTGTCACTTGGTTTTGGGTGATGACATGGAGGTTCCTTAACCTCTATCCTTTGTCGAATGTGGAGAACATGGGAGAGTTTTAAAGACTTGTGGTGAGAGATGTACTTGCAACAATTGGTTGTAGGTTGTGCATTTCATTGTGGATAGTTCTTGATATTGCATGGATACATCCTCTATGTGGTGCTATAGGTAGACTCAACATGCCTTGATGTCTTTTTGGACTAAAAATTACCCAAGTAGTGGGAGTTCCTAGATATGTTTGTCCTCATCGACTGTTTTGACACAGGGAGCTTGTGATTAGGGTCGATGAGTTGGATATTTCATTGGAATGAGTTTGTCGATGTTGGGCATACCTTTGAGGTTTGGTAGATTGGATGGATTAACATTTGTTGTGGGTGCTATTTCCGGTCTCATGGGTTTATTAGTTGGATGAGGGCAACATGTTTTGGTTATTGTTCTAGTTGATGGTTTATCTTGTTCTCTGGAGGATTCTTGGCTTCAGATTTGTGTTTTGGTTATGGTCTTGGAGTTGGTTGATCTTTTATTTAGCTCACGAGCATAATAGAGTTGTGGCAGTATCTTGTAGCCTTTGCTATTGGTTGGATCTAATGCTTGTATTATTTAGACTAATGCATATACAACATGGCATGTTCCTTTCCCTTGGAAAATGGCAAGAACTATTACATGAGATGGTGGACATCTTGGATGTTGTTGCAGGTGTCTTGATTGGAGCACAAGAGCATTGTTCAAGATTCATGTGATTGCATGTATGGTTGTGATGATGTGTTTTCATTGGTTGACTCTTAGTAGGTAAATCTTGTTGATTCCATGGACTCTTGGCAAGTCTCAACAAGTGGGAGAATGTTAGGATTAAGGTGTCTCAACCTTTGAGTCCTATCATTATTTATGGAATAAATATTTGTGCAACTATTGATATATCCTAAGTTGCTAACTAACATGGTTGTCATAACACTTTGTGAGACCTGTCGGGGAGTGTTATAACCTACATGCAAGGTGCAGAGCTCAACAAAGTGCCACTTGTCACCCAGGCACTTATTGGAAGCATTATTAATTGTGCATACTTCACGGAGGTGTGCCATAGTGCTACTTGTCACTTGGGCACTCATTTGGAGAGAGGAGTTTGTAAAAACTTCTCGAAGTTGCACAATGGTGACATGTGTTAAGGCATGTTGAATTAACTATGGCATGTTGCTACTTTTGAGGAAGTTGGTGCCCACTTTGAAAATTCAAGGTTGGAAGTTGCTATTTGCAATTGGAGTTGTGCAAGGATAAAGCTTATATTCCTAGTTGAGTCAAACTTGGAATGTGGACACCTAGATTTTTGACAAGTGCTTTTTTGCATGTGCATGTTGCATGCTTTTGCATGTAGTTCCTTTCTTGTTGCATGTTCATGCATGGGTGTGGGTTTGAGGAAACTTCTATCCTGGGAACTAGAGACTCTATATATACAGGTGTTTTGCTAGAGGAGTCATGTGAGAGTTGAGTTTTGCAGGGGTTATGCTAACGGATTTTCTCCAGAAGAGAAAGATGTAATCTTCAATGTAAATTGGACATGCAATCTCCATGATAAGACTATGAGCCTGTAATTGTATTGTAACTAGTTTTGTTGCTGATAATACAATGGTTCTATGCTTTGGAGTGTGGGGTTTTTTACCTGGAAGGGTTTTCCCCACATATATTTGTGTTCTTCCTCTTTTGTCTATTCTTCTCTTCTTTAAATGTTAATTAACATGTTATGCTACTAAAATGTTAATGGATCTAAATAACTATATTTCTTTCCTCTAAGGATTAATGTGTGAAATTAAAATTATGTTTGTTTCCGCTATTAGACATAGTTGTATGTACTTTTATCAAAGAACGAAATATACTGGATGTGCATATAGGTTCTCGAATGTTATTTTAGGATTGATATATCCCTTCAAAATTGGTTGATAGTTGCTAAGAACTTTCAACCATCAGAAAATACCACGAGCAACCACTTACAACATATAAAGAGAAACTAATCATGTCGACTATCAAAGAGGTAAAATATAACTAATAGGAATATTTCTCTAACTACATATTCCATTTTAGATTTGTTATACCCCTCTGGAATAAATCAAGGTTGGGAACTTATAATATCTGATGTGAGAACAACCAATTTGCCATTGCTTCATCTGTTTGCAACTAATAAGGATCTCCTCTAAACAACATTATTTGGTGTGAGTTTGAGCACCTCCTTTGGTTCCTCTTATCCTCTCTTGGAGCTCCACATAATCAAACAATGATTACTCAACTCTATCAATATGGAACACCCCAACAACAAATGCATCACTAGCAAGGACCTGCTATAAAGAGGGAGAATTTTGGTGGCCTATCTAAGCCACCTTGCTTTGCAACCATCCCATGAACCACATCGCCAATAGTGTATGTTGAAAATGTTCTCCCAGTTGAGTAGGTCAATGTTTTCATTTTTCTAGAGAATCATTTTTTTTATTTTCATGGAGTTAGCAACCAACCTAACTCAATTCATCATCTATGCATTTACCTAACTCAGTTCATCAACTATGCACTTAAATGATCATGAAGCGCAAGGTATTTGTGTAATGATGTGTAGTGGTCAATGTGATGGTAGAACAATCCTATCTATACCTTTCACAATGCACACCCCATTGCCTATTAATTAGTATAAACACACCGCCGACCTCTATCCCCCACCTTCATCCTTTGAGGGCTCGTTTCATGACTATTGGATCCTATTGTGCCATGGTTGAATCATTTAGTAATTCCATGAAATGATAGGACATTGGGCCAACTTATCTTGTTGAGCATGTCCATGACATCAAGCCCCGCCTTGTTAAGGATGACACTACCAATATCCTAGAAACTATGCATGTATTCATGGGATATGAGCAAAGATGCTCTCCTTCATCTTGAATGTCATTTGTTAGTTGTTGACTACTATGCCCTCTTCTGATTGAATTAAAATTTGACCTTTGTTTTGGGAACTTTCAAATCTTAGTTATCATGTAACCCCCCTCTATATTAAATATTAGTCCTCTTATATCTATCAATAAAAGGTAGACATTGATATGATTTACAAGCATCCATTTCTTATGCATTCTCTTTAGAAGAGTGAAATGGCAATAAAAATCAATTGAGATGATTATTGATGGAATCAAGAGAGTTCTTTTCTCATCCTTATTAAGTGGAGGTAGCTAGATGCATCCAAAATTATATACATGACACAAACATAGTTTCATGTGACATCTATGATAGAATATGATTTAATAAAATAACTATAGATAGTCCATGATAAGGAGATGATTTGTTGTAGCTCACAACACATGTACTCAATTATGTTTAATAATTCCCTTACTCATCTTTCCAATACATCTAGTTTCATGCAAAAAATTAAACCATTAATTTGGTTATGACCTTAAAGATAGCGTTTAACCACACTTCAGATACTTTACTCGACAAACCAAAAAAGATCAAATTGACAAAACTTGGAAACTGAGAAAAAAATATTTAAATTTGTTAAAAAAATATATTTGAATCACAATCTCTAGTCAAAGGAGCAAATTCATAAAGAATCTTCTTGTGTTTAGCATAAAATTTGTCATGATTTTAGTAGATGAGAGCACATCTTCCAATCTTGACAATAGAATGAAGGGCATCTACAATCATATTTATCCATGTGAAGGAGAAAACACACAAGTGAATTGAATGCTATTTGGAAAATTACAAGAGAAAAAGATAAAAACATTATTTTTGGTTAATTTTAAGTCATGCTTTTCACAAAGAAGAGCACTTATTAGTTGTGGGTAGAGGAATTAAAGGTTCGGCTACAATCATCAGGGCATGCAGGAGTCTTAACCAAGTCCTAGTGAATTTGAGGGTTGGAATTGACAACTACACATACAAGTTTGACTCTCAAACTCACCAGAAAAAGAAAAAGAAAAAGAAAAAAAAATCTCAAAAAACTTGAGTTGAAATTGCAAAAACTTGGCTAGATGAAATTTCTAGGAGCATTTACTAATTTGCTTAGTACTTTGCTAGTAGCTGAAATTTGGCCTTAAGATTGTAGCTTTGCTAATTAAGAATACTTTTAGACTTGTCTTAGTTGAATTGACAAGATTTGATTTGTCACAAGCTTAGTCAAAGAGTCAAAATCTTCAGAGGCACAAATTTGAATAGTGTATTAAGTACTTAAAACAAAAAAGCTTTGTGGATTTCAAAAGGTAGGACTCAAAAATTAGGATTTCCAATATCCTAATGTGAGTAGGGTGGGTGCATATATAAACTAAGTAATTAATTTCAAACCCACTAGTGACAAGTTGTCTAGTTTACAATCAATGGAAAATTGGCAGATAGGTATGCAAATGTGTCAATAGTAGATTACAAGCAAATATGATCAATGCCAAATTAGCAAATAACAAGCAAATATGATCAATGCCAAATGGGAAGATTGCAATAGGTCCAATCAATACCAAACTAGTAGATAACAAGAAAATTGAAATAACCACCATCTAATTTTTCTTTTGAAAATATGGGTTAGCTTTCAACTAAAATGAAATATATAACAACTTCCTTTCAACTTTTTGATCACCCACATCCTTAAGGGGCAAGGTGAGAGCATATAGTGTTTCATTTAGGAGTTGAATGTGAACTCCCAACACCCCAAGATCAGTTGCTAAACCAAAATATCTTCCACAAGAGAAATGGAAAGACTAGTTTGCTAGATTAAGGATGCAAAATTGATTGATTGAATATGAAATGTACATAAGATGCCTTACTTATAAAGACAAGGTTGAGAGATAGAATTAGACAAGATCATGGTGTGTCTTAATCCTATACAATGAGACAACGACCTCAACAATTATTAAATGACCTAGAACACAAGTATTAAATGACATGATAAGATAAGATAAGATAAGATCGCATGACACTTAAGACTTCTCGAAAGATTCCCTAGGACCTAAGCACACTTAACATGTGAATAGGACCTACTAGTGAACTAGTTAGGTAAAACACCTAATTCACACCAACACCCTTCCCCCCCTTTTAAGTGCAACTTAGGGAGAAATAAATTCTTATGCAAATAATGCAAATCATGAAAATTATTATGGATCTTGGCAACTAGGCCATGTTAGGTACCCATTTACAATGCAATCTCTCACAAACGGAGAAAACTTAGTGGGACAAAACTCCTCTCCAAAAGAGAGAAAATATACAATAAATTTACCATCCATAGGAAGGAAAGTATCATGATTTGACAACACTACAAACAAAGTACCTAACAACAAGCAATGATAACCAAATACATAGAATAGGGAATATGCTCTGGAATATGTTACAAATGCCAAGAATATTTGATGACGACCCAACAACACACTATTGACACTTGCGATTCATCGTACGGAACAACCGCATATGGATCCATACAACTGTACAAAATGGTGACGAATGAAAAATTCCTTTGACATCTATTTGCTGCACTATCTGATAAACTAAATACATGAACTAATAATGGAGATGACAATGCATACCAGATACATGCATAAAATATATCTTTTTTTGCACATAAAATTATTACAAAAGAAGACTAGAGATAGTCAACCAAGGATCAAAATCAATCCAAGTAGATCATACTACTCTCCTTGACAATACACAATGTATTTAAAGGACTTGACAATTTCCAAGAGGAACACAATCGTTAACCAACTGATGCCTATAACTACCCGAAGCCGACAAACAATTAATACGTAATCGGATAACCAATATTACCGAAGCATAATAATAGATATTCTACATCGACTACATCTTTCACCCAATAGAAAAAGTCGTCTTCCATACAACAAGTAAACATCAAGTAACATTAGGGAAGACTTTCCAAATTGATGATGATGTTGTGGACAAGGATCGATAACCAAACTTGGAAGTGTACTTTGCAAACTCAAATTTGGAGTATACTTGGAAATTCAAATAAGAGCGATGGGGGTTTGGGGGCAATTCCCTTAGTGGGGTCAAAGGGCAGCGCCCATTGCAAGGGTTTGGAAGCAACACCCCCAACAAGGTC
This sequence comes from Sequoia sempervirens, assembly GCA_007258455.2. Lineage (NCBI taxonomy): Eukaryota > Viridiplantae > Streptophyta > Pinopsida > Cupressales > Cupressaceae > Sequoia > Sequoia sempervirens. The sequence goes on along the minus strand of VDFB02328020.1, from coordinate 6,495 downwards.
AAGGGGAAATGCCCCTTGCGAGGGTCTAGGGGCAGTGCCTCCAATGGGGTTGAGGGGTAGCCCCGACCACCAAGATTTAAGACCTTCAAAACCACACAAAACTTCATGGCACACATCTTTTTCAAGATTTTTAAGAGGCAAAAAATAATGCTGACGAAGCCAAAAAAAGAAATTTCAAAGTGTTTAACTAACATGCTAGTGACAAAGGAAGGAATTTTCCATATGATGGTTGATGTTCATATAATGTGGATACTGGGTTTGGGCCATACAATGTAGGGGTTAAATGAAGGTTGGTGACCAAAAAACTTAATTTTCTTTGCCAATTGAAATTGTCGTACAATTCCTAGTCTCCAAGTTTACTGTACGCTGAGTCTCCTTGAAGATTGTATGGTGTATTTCTTTCCTGGCCATATGATGTGATATTGGCTTGCTTGTATGTTGAGTCTCCTTGCAAATGATCGCACAATATGTGTTTCATGTGCCCTCGCTTATTGTATGATGCAAACCTTTCCATTGGTGACTCCTTAGGGGAGTCACCATCTTGCCTCCTTGCTGCACCCTTTGTGATGATAACCTGGATGGAAAGTTTTGATCTGTATGTTCTGGTGCTTTCCTTGCACTCTCAGAAACATCACAATCCTTTATTCGTCCCTCTTTAGTGTATGTCATCCTCGAGGTCCTTTCGATGCTCCATTTGTCCTGGTGTTATTGTCTTTGATCTTCCAATATTTGATTCTTCCATCAGTGTTAAGTCTTCAATCTGGCGTATGGTCTCTATCAGACTGTCAATAAGTTCTCCCTCGCCTTTCCCTTCGGCTGACTTCAATGGTATGCATGGTTCTCCAACGACAAGGTTGGCGGTTTCTTCCTTGCCTTCCCTTTTTCCTAATGATGAACCTTCTTCGTTTGACAATGATGGTCCAGACGTTTCGCAGATGGCGAGGTTGGTGGGTTCTCCTTCACTTTCCCATTCGTTCGATGGTGATGGTCCAAAAAGTTCACTGATGGCGAGGTTGGTGGGTTCTCCTTTGCTTTCCCTTTTGTTTGACGTTGATGGTACAAACGACTCTCCAACTTGGTCGACAAGGTCGGTGTACACTTCGTCAAGGAGTGGTAGGTGTCGTGCTATTTCTTTCCACTCTCCCTTTGTGCATTCTCTTGTGAAAGTTCTCTTTCTCTCCCACCTACAGCTTCTACTTACGCTTCAACTTCTACTCTTGGGTGGACTTGGGCTTTCCCTTCAGAAACCCTTCACCTTCTTCAACTTCACCTCTCGATCATCTCCTTCATTTTCTTTATTAAATGATCCTTAAAGATTGCCCGATCTCTTGAACTTGACCACGTTGTGGTCTCTTCCTTCCTTTTTGGGGGTCTAAGGGCATGAATCTCTCAAATATGACATGATTTCTTTAAGCAATGGCACCAAATGTTTGTTGCTCTTGTAGGAGTTAATGGTGACTCCTCAACACCCCCAAAAATAGTTGCTAGACCAAAATATCTTCCACAAGAGAGAAAATGGCAAGAAAGTTTGCTTCAACAACGCAAGTTGAATATTATTGAATAATGGTTGAATATACAAATGCACATAAGATGCCTTGCTTATAAAGGCAAGGTGAGAGATAGGATTAGACAAGATCATGACAAGTGTCTTAATCCTATAACATGTGACAACTAACTCACAACTACCTAGGATAAGATAAGATCTAGAAATGAAAAGTAAGACTTCTAGAAGGAATTTTATATCCTAAGTAAACTTAACATGTGAATATCTCCCTTAATTACCTAGTGAGTGAATTAGCTGGGTACAAAACATATTCACACCAACACCTCCCCTTAAGTGCAACTTACCGAAAAAATTATTATGCAAACTATGCAAAGATGAAGATGAAGATGGGTCCCGATTGCGAGGCCATGCTAGGTACACATTTACAATGGAAATGGAATCAATGCAATCTCTCACAAACGAAGAAAAGGAGAAAACCCAATGGAACAAAACTCCTTTCCAAAAGAGAGAAAACAAAAGAAAACATGATGTATGGAGGACTCAATGATACCCCCAAGGACTATCTACATCATGTATATATAATCAATGACCCTCCCATAAGAGGGAAAAAAGAGACAAGATATCCCCCCACAATGAAGAAGGGCCAATGCCAATGAAGAATGCCTGAAAACAAAAGATGATCCAATGCCTGCAAGCAACACATCTTCCCTTAAGAAGAAACCAATCCATAGGCTGATGAAGAAGCCACTCCATGTCCAACTCAAAGGAGGAAGAATGAAGTCTCAACATGTATGCCTCTGAAAATTGAGTAGTAATATCCAAGCTCAAATAAGTTACAACATAATCATGGTCAAACTCAACCAAGAAACATGGCAAATCAAGTGAAGGAGGAGACTCATGAATATCAATCTCCAAAGACAAAGAAGATGGAATAATAGTTGTGCTGAAACTGTCATCAAATAGGAGAGAAACCCCCTCAAGTGTGTCCTCCAAATCTGCAATATGAGACTCCACAAACAAGTTAGAAATACATATCAAATACTCATCCCACAAAGCAAGATCTAAAAATGTATGATCATCCTACTGAATAGAAGCACTAATGGCTAAAGAAGCAAGAAGTGGACTAGGAAGCTCAACACCGGTCTCTAGAATACCAAGGTTTAGATGACCAAACTTCTCATCACAAACATGGTTCACACTCAATGGAGTGTGTGATGCAGTTAAAGGAATATTATCACCTTATGAAGCAAAATGTGAAAAGGAATACAAACGAGATGAATGATTAGCCATCCCAATAGCAACAATATCCCTAGTCTCCAAGTCCCTTATGTACACTCTATCAGGAGTGAACTCAATTGATTTACCTTGACCACCATAGGTAATTTGATAAACAGAAAGGAGATTAGTGGACAAAGAAGGAACACAAAGTACATCGTTAAAAGTGCCTTCTCCCATGTCAATAGAACCTTTCCCACTTACCTTCATATATGTATTGTTACCCATCAAAGTATGAGGTGAATTACAAGGCTCAAAAGAAGAGAACATATCCATAGATGATGCCATATGATGAGATGCCCCTGAATTAAGAAACCATCTATTAGATTCAGGACTTGTAGAAGCCAAGAGTACTTGTCCTTTCATTTTGTGTAGCCCGGTTGTAGATCCTTTATTCTTTGGTTGTGAAGATGAAGGGTATGTCAATTGAGATGCTAAAGAAGTCATTGATGAGGGCAGTCGTATGTTATTCTTTTGAAGGTGTGTGAGTTCATCAATCTTCTTATTATAACATCTATGCGCATCATGTCCTAGCCTTTTACAATATGCACATTTAAACTTCTCTCTAGATGATTCCTCTCTAGAAAAGGGTGTGGAATCAGGAGTGTTATGTGAAGGAGAATCTTTACCTTGCTCGTTAGACTTGGGTTCCTTAATTTGCTTCTTACCCTTGTCACTTGAAGCCTTCGTATTTTTTTCAAAAGGAGCATGAGATGTGGAAGACTTTAATGTACCCATGTGTACAAACTTTTTTTGTTCCCTTGTGAGTTGAGTTGCAAATTCATCAAGAGAAGGCATTTTGTATGCATTGCCAAGGGCATCCATTGTAGCATAAAATGTAGAAACAAACATTGAATAATCAGGACCAAACTTAGAAAGAATAAAAATAGTCAATTGTTCATCTTCGGCATCCATTGTAGCATAAAATGTAGAAACAAACACTGAATAATCACGACCAAACTTCGCAAGAATAGAAATAGTCAACTATTCATCTTCTTTAGTGATCCCACAATTAGATAACTATAATCTTAGAGAATTGAGCTTAGAGAAGAAGTCTTGGATATTGTCAAAATCTACAGGATTAAGACCCATTAGTTTATTCTCCAACTTAAATTTCCTCATTTTATCTAGCTTACCAAAGAGACCCTCTATGATAGCCCAAACTTGATTAGGATGTGTGCAAGATGCAACATGATATTTAAGATTTGGAGAAATGGACAAAAGAAGAGTACCAAGTGCTTCATCCCTTCTATCAAGCCATTTTCTTCTTTCTTTAGCTCCCGCAGGTTTTGGATCTTGACCAAATGTGATCCTTTGCAATGTCAATTCTAACAATAATAACTCCATTTGTGATCTTCATTCATGATAGTTATATGGAGTTAAAGACATCAATTTTGAAAAATCCATGATAAAATTAGAAATTACAATAGAGGAACAACAAATTTCCCTTCACAATACAAGCAATTAGCCCCTTTGTCCCAAACAAATTGACGCTTTTTTTTGCTAATTTATAACAATATATCCAAAAGTACCCAATCAACTTCAAACTAAAATTTTGAAAATCTGGAAATAAATCTGCAAAAAGTGCATGGATAGAACCGAAGTGCTCTTGAATACCTTCCTAATGTCGTAAATTTTAGGAAAATTGGAGTCCGGAGCAAAAAGATATGAGCTTGGAGGCTGGAAAATAAGATTTGGCTTCAACCCTGAAAAATTGGCACAAAACTGCAAAATACCCGCACCACTAAAAATTGGGATTGCTAGCTTTCCAACAATATTTCATTTGAAAAAATTCGCCTTTGTATGTGAAACTTATGAAGATTTGAAAAAAATGCCCTATTTAGGGCATATGGGGGCAAAATCAAGCTTTGAAAGGCTAAATAGGTGCAAAGTTTAAGGGCTTAGGGGCTGAAATATTTGTTGTCATTTATATTGTTATCACAGAATCTAGCAGCGCTCGTTCCACGGATAACCCCCCTACGAAACTTGTCCGTTTCCTAGGATTCGTGAAGTTCAGGTACGCATAATGAAGTGATTTTCAAGTCACCTCGAAATGCATTCCTAAGCCTCGAATAGTCAATTTGGAGATTTCATTATTCCCGCCATTCCTCGAACGAGCCTTCAAGTCTCACTGCTCAGACTTAGCGAATTCGCGAAGATGCATTTGTAATCAAAAAGGCCTGGCCTCAAGCCAAAATTTGGCTAAGTATGAAAAGTGCAGGGGCACTAAATTTTAGCGCCCCTGCATAAAAGTGAATTTCTAAAAAATGTAATAGCACTAAATTTTAGCGCCATTACACTTTTTCTTGACACTTAGACTTTTTTGGCCCTGACACGTTTCTTCATGATTTTTGCATTTTTCGTCAATCGTGCCACTTTTCATGCCTAAATTTATTGCTCGACTTGAGTTAGGTTTTCGATTTTCTCTTTCACTTAAAAGTGTTTTATTTCGCCATTTTCATTGTTTATGATCTTTGTTCTTCCTCTCTTCATGCTGGGCGAGTTCTCCTCAAACTGCAAACACGTTTTTGAGAATTTCGACATTCCTCTCTAGCAATCTTTGCGTTTCATCTTGGTAAGTCGATTACCCTTGCTTTCTCTCCTTTTTCTTTCGTTCCTTTGTATATGTTTTAGGATTTACATATGCGTTTCTTTTTGTTTTCTTTCCACGCGTTTCGTTTTCTTCTCACACGTTCTCTCTTTCTCCCTTCGCGTTTTCTTTCTCTCCATTCGCACCTTTGTTTCGCATGCTCTCTCCATGTTTCTTCTTCATAACGTTTCAAATTGCAAGCTCTTCTTCCTCACGCGTCATTCTTTCTATGCACTTCACTCTAACGTTTTTGTGCTAACGCCTTTCCTTGTCGCCCTCTCTATAATGCTTTGGTGCGAACTTTGAGAAATCTCTTGTTTTGAAAAGAGGGTTTCTTTGGCTCTTATACACTTTTACAATGGTGATGAAACGAATTTCAATGGCAACTCCATGTAGACAAACAATTTGCAAACCCCGAGCGCTGTTTTCATGCACCGTTACATCTGTTTTACAAAATCATGTCTCAGATGTAGAAGCGCTAAAATTTAGCGCCCTGACATGTTGAACATGTTGAAATAGAACCTAACTTTGAGAAATGCAGGAGCACTATTTTTTAGCGCCCCTGCATCAAAGACTGAAATCTCCAAAAATGTAAGGGCGCTGAATTTTAGCGCCCTTACACTTTTTACAATCTTTTTCCAGATGAACTTCATTTCTATCTATTTCACTCCTGAACCTTGTTCCTTCCGTTTTGTATATCGTTTTGCGTGCCTTGTCATCCGCTCCACGCTTTCCCATCATCGTTGCTCGTTTCGCACATCCCCATGCTACCTAATGACTAATGTTTGTTCTGATTCAACACCTTGCAGTCTCTTTTCAAAGATCTTCAAAGTCTGAGTGATCAAAGTTCCAGTTGTTTCTGATGACTGCTAGTAAACCTCCGTCTTCTTCAAAAGCAAAAGGCAAAATGAAGTACAAATATCAAGGTGTCTATCCGCCGACCGTAGTGGTCTCCAAGGTGGAAGAGATAAAAGACACGGAGGTTGGTCATTAGGACTTGGTTGATTTTGCAAAGCAAACAGAGACGAAGCCTCTTCCTGATCCAATGAGAGCAATTGTACACAACAACCTTCATTTGGTAGCAATGTTCCCTACAGCTGCACATAATACAGAGTTTGTTCTTCAG
>VDFB02328019.1:0-13807 GCA_007258455.2 Sequoia sempervirens | reverse complement strand
GTCACCTATGAACATTCCAAGCTCTTCACAAGCTCCTGCTCCTTCATGGCTACAACAATGTTTGATAAAGAAAAGAAGTGTCACTTAGCTAGTCATTCCAGAATTTGATACAGTTGCTAATTTGATGAAGAGATCTGCCAAGCTAAAGAAGACCAAAGTTACATCAAGGTTGAGAGTTGATTCTTCATCTGGGAATATGTGTGCTGAAGTAGCTCAACCCATCTCAGAGTAAAATGTGGATGAAGCCAATGAATGTGATTTTAACATCACAAAACTAGATCTTGGCGCTTCAACACACGAAGGTGATATTCATAACTTTCAGGTGTCTTCAGCTATGTTTATATAGAGAACAGAGAAAGAGAAGCATACAAAGGATTAGCTCAAACAATAGGCACAAGTCTTGACATCTTATCTCAGGTTCATTGTGGACATATCTACATTACCTATAGGTGCGACCCCTAACTCAACAATTCCTATTTCTGAGGGAATTATTGAGAAAGAGGTTATATGGAAAATTAACTGAAAAATGGGTGGATCAAATGAAAGCAGATGCTTTAGATTGCATTGGGAAAGCTAAAGAAGTCTATGAAAAAGTAGATGTTCAGAAAGAAGAAATTGCAAAGGAACTATGAAAAAGAAGAAATTGCAAAGGAATGAAGGAAAATGAAAGAAGAAGAATTAGTGTGGAAAGGAATTTTGAAAGACCTCCAAGAGATGACCAAGATAGATGTTAATATCTTAATTGCTGATAAGATTTTGTCAAGTATAGAAGAGAATTAATTTGATATGTAATTTCAGAGTGTGGAATGGAAGATTGTAACTATGAATCAGATTTTGATAGAACAAGAGAAACTTTTGGCAACTTGTGAGCAAGTGAAAATGAAGATTCAAGATGATCTCCTGTCAATCAGCATAGATACATTGGGAAAAGATGAAATCCAGGACATGGATGTTTAAACTATTAAGAGCAAATTTGAAAATATGATCGGTGTATAATTGTTTAGTAGACAGCTTTTCAGTGTGGACGTGATGAAGAGGTTGAGTAGCATTTCTGTCACTCTTGATACGTGTAGTGGTCATCTGCCCAGTTATTGTCAGGATTTAGAGGATATCCTGAAGAGTCATGCTACCTAGAAGCTAAGGATGATTAATGTATGCTACCTGGAAGCTAAGGATGATTAATGTAATTGTTCTTAGAAATAAGCTCATGGCTCAAGCTGTTAAGTTATTCAGGATATTCAAAGCGAAATCTTCCCATCAGAGGCAAGTTGCTGTGCAAAGGACTTCTACAAAAAGCATCAAGGATAGTACAAATAAAAGAAAGGGCACTTCTCAGTGAATCCAATTGTACAATTTGCTTCTTAGATTTCAAAGTCATAAGTCACTAGTTTTGTTTTAACGTTATCTTTTGTAAAAAGTGACTTCTATCTCATATTTGGAATAAGTTAGAAAATGAGCTTTATTTGTGCAAAAGTTGAGAGATTTCTAACTTAAATAAAGTATATTTTATCTCTCAAAACATAAAGGAAATTACTCGAGTGGTTACAAATTAGTTATGAATTAGTTACTGGGAGAAAGCCTATATATACCTGGCTTGTGTTATTGTAAAAGGACTTTTTGATTCTTACAATTTTGCATAAGGGATTTTGGAATTGTACAATTCTGCAAAGTAATGGAAAACATTTTTGGAGGTGCATTCATGGTGTTTTCTATGTGTCATTGTTAATATTTTTGTACGTCAAGTTGATAATGACATTTGCTATCCTAAATCTTGTTTGTGGAAATGATTAGTCATATCTTTGAAAATCTATATTAAACATTCCCATTTCTTGGTACCGTGATTTGGATATGTTAATGCTCATAGTATAAATTCATCATAAAATTCTTATGCATAGTCTCCGATTTTTATGATTAATCTTGTTCAGTTTTAAGTAAGATTGTAAAACTTACATAGCATTTGTGTGTTTGCTGTTAGGTTCTTTGGTATTTGTTTATCTTTAGACCTTTTTATCTTTCCTTCTAGTCTTTCTAGTGAAAAGTACACCAAAATCCAAAAATCATATCATATGAGGGAGCTGAAGATTGCGATTTCATAAGCAATCTCTCCAACTGTTGGAACATTTCGCCAATTTCTGTTGGGTGAGTCATACTACATTTCAAAGTGACAATGACAAATCCATTTACCAACAAATTAATTAGTCAAACAACTATTAGTATTCTTTGTGAGAAGTAGATCATCTCTAAGTTCCAAATTGTTGTTTCATTCTTGTAACTCTTTCTTAGTTGTTGGTTTAGCTTACAATCCCTCTTTTAGTTTGGAACTTCCAAAGGAAATTTTTCTCAATCCAACTACAATTTTTCAGTTTTGAATGAAACTTCAGCCTAGAGGGCATCTAATCAATAGTTAAAAAAAGGCTTGAGCCAACTTTTACCCCTTTTGGTGGATTGTCTCATCGAGGTCATCTTTTCAGTCGATCAATTTGATATATAATTTTAGAAAACCTTTTTTCTTGTCTCAAGCTCATATTTCTCTCATTCAGGCACTTGCATGGTTGCAATTGTCTTTGCCTCATCGTTTTCCCATAAAACTTTGTTAACCCCTTCCACTACATTTGGACTTCCACTACATTTGGATTGTTAGTATGGCAGGGGGTTATCACTCTTAGGGCCTACTAGAGCACTTTGTGGAATTTGTCAATGAACATGTGGACCAAATGCAATTGTCCACCAGAGCTTAGTTCAACTAGATATTAGAGGACAAAGTATTCTCTACAAATTGTTGAAATATTTTTGTAGAGATATTACAAATTATCTCATGAAGCCTCCAAGTAGTGGTAATGAGAGATTGGAAATGCGAAACTTACACAACCACTAGAAAATAGGTGTCTTAGAATTTAGTTAAAGGCCTTGTTGAAGTCTATGAAACGACAAAAGACTATGGAAGAGTGTTGGTGAGCCTCCTCAATCATAGCTTGGAGTGTAAAGATGTTCTGAATGGTATGATAATCTCCTTTGAAGTCAGCTTGCCAATGAGCTCAAAGATTACCTTTCTCCAAATACTCTGAGAACTACATGTCTATCATTTTCGCATAAAGTTTTGCAAATGTATGCTGTGATGCCCCCATCACCAAGGGACCTCTGAGATAAGTATATATGCTTAATATGTTTATATTTTAAGATATACGATAACATGTTAATAATATACAGATTCAGATAAAATACTCGTATCTTCAAATAAAATACTCACATCTTCACAATTCAGAATATTCTCCTAACTAATTCGGATGATAAGGAACAACTCAAGCAAGATCGACTAAACAAGCAAGGTCTCTACGCCACAATGGAGTGAGAAGGTCAATTAACATATAATCAAAAGTACACACTAAACAGCCATTAGTTAATCATGAAGGGGCACATGAAGATTAAAGAGTAACCTGTCCAATAGATGCATCCTTTAGCAATGACAACATATTTAAACCTATCATTGCATTGAAGAGAGATCATCATATGAGGAAGAAACAAGAATAAGATATCCGCAACCAGAGAAGACGTCATACAGAGGAAGAAGAAGGAACACGATCCAGATTAAGGAAGGAAGAATGAATCAGATAGCAAGTGAATAGTTTAGAAGATAGCTTCAGGAAGAACGCCATAGCACAAGTTAAAAGATCACATACAAATTCACCAAGAGTTCAAATTGATCTAGTGAAGAATCCGTTTCATTTGCAAGCAGAGATTCATTAGGGATATATTGACACACGACCGACTCTATCCTCATTTCTTAAGAAGATCAATCACATCGACCATAGTAGACAATACCATCAATAAGCAAACCAGTCTATTAGCGTGTAATCAAGGAACAACATCAAGGATAGACATTCGGATCTTGGCCCATTGTATCTACAGTCTATAGACTACAATCTTTGAATATTGAATAGAAAGACTTATTTATTCAATTCGCTTCTTCAATATAATTCTTCATATTTGAGTCTTCTAATTGAAACACTATCTTGAAGTACATAATTGAGATTCATTGATTACTCCGAAATTGGTGGATTTAAAGCAAATTGTTCTGATTAAATAAGGGAACATCACAGTGGTATCAAAGCATCGGTCTTGCCAACCTGTAGGGAAGAGGTGAATGCGAACCTACCACAGAAAGGGAGCTATGGCTGATCAATTGGCTCTGGAGCTTAGAACGTTCATGGAACAAACAAATGAAAAGTTTGAGAAAACCAATCAACTGATCCTTCAGGCCCTCCAAAGCATGCATAACAACAATACCAATGAAAGAACCAACCCAAGGAGAGAATTACACTCGAACCATTCCAGAAATGAGTATTCAACTCAAAGTTCCATGTTGAGACCAACCATGCCTCCATTCCTTCCAAAAGAAAAAGTCATTGAAGAAGAAGAAGAGCTAAACACCAATAGTGTAGATGATATTGCTCATATGTATGCCGAATTAGACCTTGCAATACAAAGGCTTATACCATTTAAAGAATATTATGAAGTCAAAACCCAAGTCAATCTAAACCGGAGAAAGAACCATCTCGACAAAGACCTTAGATCAAGGATTAATAAGATGACCTTAACATATGTTGTACCCAAAATTATTTTTTTGGCATTATGTATAAATTGAGCTAAATCTTGTTAAAATGCCATGTTGAGCCAGTTTTAGGTCAAACCAATCATAGAATCTTGGTGGGTTTCTGTCTAAGAACACACGTGCAAAATTCTGAAAATTTGAAAATTAGGGTTTTTTCGCCCCTATTTTCAGGGAAACCCCCGAAAATAGGACTTTCCCAGAAATGATCGAAAATGATTTTGATAGGATTAAAAGACTTCACGATCACATTGGTCAAGTCAATCATCAAAAGACATGTTCTTTTACCTCGGGTGGGTCTATTTCTATTTTTCAGAACAAAGTTAGGAACCCTCTCAGAGCTGGCTAATGGCAGATTGCCGCACTCAAAATAAAGCTAAATTCAAAAGTTTCAACCACGCAAACCATAATGGAAAAGGTCAAAAATGATGCCGCTTGATGAAGGAGAACTCGGAAATTAAAAAGATCAAAATTCTGACTAACCTCGGAGATGTTTTAAGGAGATTGCTCACATGTTGAAAAGGCGCCTTTTTCAAGCAGGGGCGCCCATGATCTTTGAAGGTCAAATGAAGTCAGTAAGATCATCCGAAGCAGTCATTCTTGACGTTTGACTGCTGGCTCAACAGTGAAACAAACATCCAGATCATCCGATGAACAGATCACTAGCAATTGCTGATGAAGCAAAAAGAGGCGGTTCAAGGAAATATCAGGAAACCACAGATAAACGATGAAGTTCTAGAAAAAGAGCCTTTTCAAAGCAAAGGCGCCCTTCTTTCTTGACCTCCAGATGCTGACCAATGACAAATGGCCTCCCAGGATAACCTTCCCAGCCCAAATAGATCTTGGAAACGCAACTGCAAGCATCAATACCTGTCAGAGCAATCAACGAATGATTTGGATCAAAGTAGGCAACTTGTCAGATGAAAATAACCAAGCTAAAAGGCAAAAGCGCCCTTTTCAAGGAGGGGCGCCCTTGAATAAAGGAACCCTAATTTGAGATCCAGATTTCCTGAAGACAGTCATTTCTGGCGAAGCAGAGCTAGGAACCTGATAAGACATCAAGTGAAAACATCTGACTCTCCAATCAACGAGAAATCCAGTTCAAGGCACGAGAGGTCATTTCAAATAAGCTGAAGAACGAAGAATGAAAAATCACTAAGGCATTGGCAAAAGCGCCCTTTCTTGGGAAAGGCGCCCATTCTTTTGGAGCCCTAAACTCAGTTTTTATCATGCAGTCTCCCAGGCACTTCTTTCCAGTATGGATCCAGCTCCGCAGTGAATGTGTCCATGACGTCTCAGGGTCAACAGACAACGCTAGATTCAGGATCAAACAGGGGGTTTTCAGGAGAGAAAATACTAAAAACTTGCAAAAGATGAAAGGGGACGCCTAAAAGAAGTCAAAGGTCATTTGTTGACTAAAGTCAAAAGCTTTTTGAGTTAAAGTTGGCTAAAACGCTCCACGATTGGTGGAAATCACCTTTTTAACTTCAGATCAAACTCAAATCACCTTTTGAGCTTGTGTTAGGTCCCCAAATTTGTGGATCTGAAGCACAAACATATATATTCAAGGAGATGGCGTCCCCTTTTCATTATTTCATTGCAGATTCAAAGACAAAAACAGCCACAAGCTTTCAAGTACGCCATTGAAGATCTGAAGGAGGTTTTCATCCGTTCTTCATTTTTATTTGCAGATCTGAAGCAGGAAAAGATTGCCATTTTGAGGATTGGGTCAGAGATAGTTTTTTTTTGAAGATCAGATAAAACTTCCAATCCACCTTCTGTCTTTTTCCTCTCTTCTTGTCTTAGGTTTTCTTGCATCTGACAGAAAAAGCAACAGGCTACATCAGATCAGATCAACTGGGTAGATTTAGCATTATTTCCCAGAGAAACCCATCTCGACAAATTTTCCAAAATCAGCAAACTTGCTGCCCCTATTTTTGGGGGTTTTTCCGAAAAAGTTTCAAAATCCAAATTCTGAGGAACTGGGTTTGTTCAGCATTGAAGCACGAACAAAACCCATGTGCCAGATTTTTTCCGGAAAAATACTTCTCGGCAGGACGCTATTTTTAAGGGTTTCCAAAAATCATCTGAACTAGGTCAAGCTTACAGTCAATCTTCAAGTTTTTCAGGATGCAGTACTCCCAGGTGCAATACGAGACCAAGACGGTCTTACTCCATGATTACCTGAAAACAGTTGACACAAATCTGCACCAAGTAAATCCGGTGGTCGATTTGGAGCAGCTAGAAGGCATGAATCAAATAACATTGCAGAATATCGAAGAATCCGGGTTGCTACAGGCCGCATCAATTCCCATCACACTACAAAGCGTAGAGCTTGTAATCGCTTGTATCAAGCATTACAACCCTACCACCAGAGAAATCAGAGCAGCAGATGGAAGAATTGTCTGCAGTTTAAAGCCTCAGGATATCGAAAGATGTTTTGATATTCCATCACATCCTAATAGCAAAGTCATATCATTGACGGAATGTGAAAAAGCATTTGAGACAGCTAAGGACAAATGTCAAAGGATTATGGCCGAAAAATGGCTAAAAGTGACAAAGGCAAACTTGCCTAAGCCGTTGGGACGAGGAGAATGCAAAGATGAGTACGCAGTGTTAATCACTCTACTCAATAGAATCACTGGAGAAGAAGATAGTCGTCAATTCCAGCCATGGATGTACTATGTCATCGCTAAAATCATTGGCAGAAGGGAATACTAGGACTGGGCCACTTTGATCAGTGACGCACTCCACAGACAAATCACTGGGTATCTGGAAGCTCATAGGTTCCACATGTGCTCTTACCTGGTATACTTGATCGCCTTCCAGGGTGGATTCAGGTTATTGAACAATGTGGGAACCTTAGGTGTGCAGAAGGTTCACGAACATTTCACACGTCTTGAGTTTACTCAAGCGGAAAGGCACTTCAAGAAAACAAGTGATCACTTCACTATGCACACAATACGTGAGCTTAACCATGAGATGCACGCGCGTATTTCACGCATGCCTAGAGAGGCAATGCATGATTAAGCGCATTTGTTCATCCCACTTCCACGCTCTCCTACATACCGCAGGCTGGCTACATTGGCTACCTCGCCAGCGCTCAAGATACCCCTTCAGATAGGGTAGCTCCTATGGAATTCCCCGGTGACAGCTTGTCCTGAGGTTCATAACCACTTGGCGCTTGAAGAGGAAGATGTACCAAGTAACTTTCCCGTTGAGATGGGACTATATAGATGTGGATTCGCGGCAGATGCTAAGATGATGAGTCAGGAAACAGCGAGGTTTAACCTCAAGTATCTCATTGATAGAAGATCCTATGATCCCAGAGGACTCTATGCAACACACCTTGAGCAACACTCGTCACATAAGTCTTCTATGGAAGATTATTGGGTAAATTGTAAAGATGAGTATGAAGTGCGAAGAAGGAACTACAGCAGATTCAGACTCTCACAGATTGCTGATTTTATGTCAGCAGACATTGAGGGCCTCTCCGACGATGAAGGGGAAGTCATTCTCCCCTCATTCTTTGCAGATTCAGTTGACTCCCAACCGCCCCCGAGAGTGGATTGGTATGCCAAAGAAGACACTTCTATAGAAGAAAGAACGAGTAGAGTGGTTAGAAATAGCCAACTCTATCTCGACAGCAAGAAATCAAGGAAGGTGATACCTCACAGAACAGAGCCGCCACAGGTTCAGTCTACATCACCTTCCACTTCAAGAAGGAAGCCCAGGCAGAAGCAATGGTGCAATCCTCCACGAGGGATGAGGATGTCGAAGCCTAGAACACAGAGGACACCAGTGGAGAAAGCCACACATAGTCCTGAAATAATCACAGGTATTGCTGCCCCAGAACAAAGAGTAGAGACTGCTACCCCTGATTCAGCAGAAATTATCACAGAGGAACCAGCAGCAGTAGTTGTTGAAGAACCAGTGGCTGAGCCAATGGTAGAAGCAGAAACAGTAGAAGCAGCAGCAGAAACGGTGCCTGTTATGGAAGCAGAGCCACCAATATTACCAGTATCACAGCGGACACAAGTCCTCATCGACTTGGATTCGCCACCAAGAGACATTGCTCCAGCACAGTCTCACACATCTAGCGTTCAAGGGCCTCACGACCCTCCTAGCGAAGTTCGCCGAGATTCTATTTGGCTTGAAGGCTTCCTAGGAAGAAAGAGGAAAAAACCCTCGTATGAACTTGACTTTACTGAATTCGACCACGTCCCACAAGACACGACGGCGAAGAAGTTAAAGAAACAAGTTCACATAGAAAGGAATGCAGAGTGTGAGATCATCATAGAGACGGCCGCTCCACCAGTAGAGAAAAGCATACACGAGGTCCAAGTCGAAGACTATACTTTGTCTCAACTTAACCTCAGGAAGACTACATGACAGGATAGCACACCTTCTGAATAGCTTCTTGAGCTTACGTTAAAGGGGATGCGTGCTGTAAGAAAAGGCAGCCTTGGGGCTGAAAATCCTCAGAAACTCCAGGTCTTTACATAACCAAATTTCTATTACATGGTAACACCTTAACGTCTCTTTCAAAATTCTACCAGCGGTGGATCTTTACCATCTCTACCGAACAAAATCATCTGTGGACAGAACAATATCTGAAGTAAACACCTGAGAGATCAAGTGGAAGAGTTTGTTCTCAAAGGTAGATGTATACTGGCAAACCTATACCAGTTACGGGATAGAGCACATGGACTTCGTGCAGAGATCCAGCAGTCAGAACAAAGGATTGCAGAAAGGAGGCTTGAAGACGAAAGCACAATTGCAGATTTGCAATTGGCATATCAATCAAGATACTCAGGAAAACAAATACCTTAGTTGAAGGAACACCGGGCGCATAAGCAGAAAGCCCATGACGCCTATCTCGCAGAGTTGATTGATTACGCATCGTAGGCTGCCACTATTATCAACTTCTAAGAATGTTGGTGATATCTTCCTCTTTGTAGCCACGTTATGCAGGAGAATACCGGGCCGAGATGGTTACCGTATTTAACCGCCTGTGGACGTCCTAGTACCTTTCTTGATGATCCAGATGGTTGCAAGTTGGCTAAGGTAGCAGCTTTATCAACCAAGTTTGAAGAGGCAGCATCTCAGTGTATGGACTTCGGAAATCAGCTCACAATGGGTGAGGTCATGCTACGACGCCACGTCATCATTATACAAAGCATTAATTCCCCAGAAGCTGATGAAGTCAATCAATGGATAGAGACACTGTTGATTAGTGGCGAACTATAAATGCACCAAATAAGGACGCCATACACCCTCCAAGTGGCATTCATGAGACTTGAGTTTGACTTGATGCTTCTTTCCAAGTCAACTCAAGATGATATTAAATGTAGTTGGAGTTAACTTGATGCTTCTTTCCAAGTTTAACCTAATTTCCTTTAAATCATGCATTGTCGATCCCAATCGGGATATATTGCCTTATTTGACTTCCATATTTATGGATCTTTGGGATCTCCACTAAAATGTGGGATGTCTATTTTGAGGAATAATATCTCTATTAAAGTTTTGCCTGATACTACCAACCTGGAATGGTTTCCAGCTGACTTTTGTTATTCTTCAAGAATCAAGTAGTTTTCCAATTAACTGCTTGTTCCCCCTTTGAAAGAATAAATCTTGCTAATTGATTGGCAAGAACTCATTGTTAACTCAAGGAGATTTTGGGGTTGCCCACTCCTTTCAGTTCTATAAATAAGAGCCTTGGGCTCATTATTTGTTTAACTTTTACTCGCTATGCAAAATTGCTGCGCCATTGTTGCCAACAGCTTTGAAAGCGAATACTTGTTCACTCTTGGATGAGAGTTCGTTGGACGATTGTAATTGTGCATGATTTCGTGCCTTTGCTTTCCCAACTTTTGTAGTTCGTTGATGAAGCATTTGAGAAGAATATCAGAAGGCGCTTGCATTTTGATCATCTTATTTGAGTTATGTCTACGTCTTGTGTCTAATAACTTGTTGTCTCATTTCCCTCCTCGGATAGGAGTCCCTCCTCCTTGGATATTTGTTATTAACAAATTATCGTTTGATGTTGTTTAATGTGTTGACTTCCAAGCTATACTTCGGATAGGAGCCCCTCCTCCTTAGCAAGCTCGCTGGCCAAGGTATCAGTGGATTTTGTTGTTTCTAGTAAACTTCTTTCCTAAGCTCACCTATAGGGAGTCCCCTCCTCCCTGGGCGTGTCTCTCGATCTAGCTTTCTACCGTGTAGAGGTTTGTTTCAGACTAACCTCAACCCGCGTACCAGAGTTCGTGAGCCTCGGTCATAGCCTCCCCTCGAGACGGCTAATTCAGTGGGATCCAACCAAACCCATTCTCGCCCTTTACCCCTCATGCTCGCTTATCTTGGAAGGTATTAGATAGAGGAAGTTAGTTAGTCGCCTTCTGCCAGATCTCGCGTAAACCGTGAGAAAGTTTTAGTTAGCTTACAAGATTGTGTTTGTGTACCCTGTGTCCTGCCGCTGAAGCATAAAAAAGATAGGAACTTTTAGTTAACATTTCCCTTCCCTACGCATTGCTCCCAGCAGAGAGGGACTTCTCCTCTTTAAATAACGAAGAAGTGTTGCAAAACATTTGAAATAGCTGAACGTTTACAATCAGCACTCCAGAGGTGCTAATTTAAACGCCAACAACATACTTTAACAACTCTGAGAAGTTCATCGCTCAATCATGGGTTCAAAAGCTTGACAGCTACCTATCCCTTAGCCCCATGACTGAAGAAAATGCCATTAAATTTGCTGTCTTTCACCTATCAGGTATAGCTCATGATTGGTGGCATCATGGACTCATCACCCAAGGCCATTGAAATATAGTCTCCTATAGTGAATTCACCCAAAAACTCATTAATAGATTTGATCAAAAGCATCTTGAGTGGTATTTCAAGGAACTTACCCATCTTAGGCAACATGGAACTATGGAGGACTTTGCAAATGAATTCCAAAAGTTAGCTGTCATGGTCCCCGACCTATCCCAAAGAAGGCTCACCTACCTTTTCATTGAAGGACTCAAGGAACCAATTAAAAACATAGTGAACCCCTTAGAACCTCAAACCTTGGGGGAGGCAATTCAAAGAGCCATGAAAGTGGAATCCAACTCTTCAAAGGAAAGATCTAAGAACCCCTCATCCAAGTCACAATCCAAACAAGGCCAACAAAGAAGGGAGAATAAAGAAAGAGCATGTTACTTTTGCAATGAACCGTGGATTATAGGACACCAATGCCATGACAAGGAAGCAATTAAGCGAAGGGAAGGATTAATGAAGAAGGGTTTATGCTTTAGATGCAAAGAACCTTGGGGACAAGACAACCAATGCAAGAAGGGACAAATACATAAAATTGAAGAAGCATGGGATGAAGAGACAAAAGAAACTCCTACCAAAAATGCAAGATGGGATCCGGATGAACAAGGAACCTTAGATATAATAGTTGTTTTACAATGCAAAGGCCGACTTGCCTTGAATCAATTATCTTTAAGAGAAAATACTTCTCGCTGCTATAAAACACTAACACTCCCTCTTAGCTAGGGAGGTATTCTCAAGTATCTTCGTCATGGAGTCTCTCAACATGACATCCACAATGGCTACACCCAATTGTGGAAACGCAACTCAGTTTCAGAGATGTGATCTTGTACAAGGGCTTTCACCTCATATTTCTTAGTTTCAAAGAAATATACACTACAAGGGCTTTCACCTCATATTTCTTTGTGTCAGAGAAATATAGACTACAAGGGCTTTCACCTCATATTTCTTCGTCTCAGAGAAATATACATTATAACAAAACTTAATGATGCTGGGACTCCCTCTCAGCAAGGGTGACATTCTCGACCACCCCAAGCTTATCTAGAAAATGTGCAAACTTTACCCTGGAAAGAGGCTTGGTGAGGATATCAGCCGTTTGATCATTAGTGCAGATGTACTTGAGTTGGATTGCTTTCCTCAACACCATGTCTCTGATGTAATGATACTTGATCTCCACATGCTTTGTCCTATCATGAAATACAAGATTTATTGAGAGATTTACACAGTTTTGGTTATCACAGTGAATCAAAGTCGGCTCTAATGTTTGACCAAACAATCCTGCAAGGAGCTTTCAAAGCCATACTGCTTCACGAGCTGCTACACATGCTGCAATATATTCAGCGTCTGCAGTGCTTAGTGCCACAGAGGTTTGCTTCCTGCTACACCAAGAAATCATGGTAGAACCCAAACTGAAGCAACATCCAGAGGTGCTCTTTCTATCAGTTACACTCCTAGCCTAGTCAAAATCAAAATAGCCTTGTAATATTAGATCTCCACTGGAAGTATATCTTAAACCATATCCCACAGTACCATGCAAGTATCTCAGCATATGCTTTGCTGCAACTAGATGTATTTGTCTTGGCTCACACATGAACTGGCTGAGAGCACTCACTGCATAACAAATGTCTAGTCTGGTGTTGACTAGGTACATTAATGATCCGATCAATTGTCTATACATGGTGGGATCTACCAAATCTGATTCGGATGTTGAGTCACTTCTTCAAATTTGTCTCCATAGGTGTAGACATGGACTTACAGTCCATCATCCCAAATCTCCTTAATATATCTATAGTGTATTTCCCTTGACTTAGGAAGATCTCATTGGGTCTTTGCCATACTTCCAGTCCTAGGAAGTAATGCATAAGACCAGGGTCCTTCATCTCAAACTCGGAAGCTGGCTCTTTCTTACATTTGACAATGAGCTTCTCTGCTCCAGTGAGAAATAAATCATCAACATAAAGAACCAATATCAAGGCCTCACCATCAACTATCTTGAAATAAAGATTGGAATCTGCATCATTCTTGGAGAACCCCAAACTCATCAAATATCTATCAATCCTTTCATACCATGCCCGAGGTGCTTGTTTAAGACCGTAGAAGGCCTTCTTCAGTCTGCATACATGAAACTCCTTCCCATGAATCACAAAACTGTCTAGTTGCTCGATGTACACTTCTTCTTCCATCACACCATTAAGAAATGCAGTCTTTATATCCATTTGATGTAACTTCCAACCTTTTGTGGAGGCAATAGCAATAATTGTCCTGATGGAAGTGTATTGAGCAATAGGAGCAAATGTCTCCTCATAATCTATTCCCTCCTTCTGAGAGAATCCTCTTGCCACAAATCTCTCCTTGTGTTTCTCAATGCTGCCATTAGTTGCATGCTTGATT
>VDFB02328018.1:0-21056 GCA_007258455.2 Sequoia sempervirens | reverse complement strand
GTTCACCAAGGGTTGGAGATCAAGTCAAAATCATAATGAGGAGAGAATTGAAGAGAACAACACTAGGTCAAAGAGAAGTGAATTTCTAGATAAAAGATGCTATGAGTTACCCTAATCTGGAAGAAGTTGAGAAAGATGCAATGGAGATGGTGTTTGATATGTTTATCCTCTCTGATCTTTAGAGAATGATAATGAAATACAAAGAGATGTAATCCATATTCTATGAGGATAAGGATAAGCTAGAAGCCTAGGATATTCCCTTAGAATAGGAAAATTAAAGAAAGGAGCATGGAAAAGGTAAAAGGATATCAAGATTGGGAATTCATCAAAAGAAGTCTATTATAACATCTCCTCATTGTGGGGAGAAGAAGAATCCAAGTAGGAAAACTCTGTAGGAAAAAAGGAGGGTGGATGGTGATGCAGAGGGTCAGATTAAAATCACAAGACTTCTGAGATCCAAGAATGGAAAACCCCTTCCCAAGGGGCCATGAAGTTGATAACATGGAATGTTAGGGGAATTAATGCCCCTAAAAAACAATGATTGGTCAAACACAATTTTTTTAACTCAAAGATAGAATTAGTATTGCTTTAAGAGACTAAATTAGGCAAGAAAGCAAGTGAAGGTTTTTTTAAAAAGTTAAAATTCTAGCAAGGAGAATGAATTCATAAAAATGGGGCCTCAAGTGGATTGGTTTTCTTATGGAAACCTCAAGCATTAATAGTTGAAAGGTTGGATTTTGGTAAGCATTGGCTTAGTTGTAGAGTTTAGAGCTTGTCTTCTAATCTCTAGTTCATATTTTCCAATGTATATGGTCCTTCCTCCTGTGTTGACATGAGAGGAGTATGGGAAGAGTTTTATCTCTTTTAAGATGTATGGCAAAGATATTTCCATTTGATATGAGGAGATTTCAATGCAATTTTACATAGGAGTGAGAAGAGGAGAGGTGCGATGAGAAAAATTCAATCTCAATATTATTTCAAGGAATTGGTCAATAGGATTTTGTTCATGGGCATTCCTTTTTCAAAAGGATCTTATACATGGACAAATAGAATGTTGGGTTTCAACAATATAGCTAAAAATCTAGATAGATTCTTTTGGAAGGAAAATTTGGGAGAATTTCCTTTCGATTTAGAGTGCATAATCCTACCTTGGTTTGGATCAGATCACTATCCTGTCCAATTAGATATTAGTGGCAACAAGAGACCATTTAGATGCCCATTTAAGTTTCAAAATATGTGGATATAACATCCATATTTTATGGAGCTCATAATGAGGTGGTGGAAAGAAAGCACAGTGGGGGCTTCAAAAATGTTTTAGGTGGTAACCAAGCCAAAATTTATTAAACTATACTTGAAGGAATTAAATAGAGTTTATTTCAATAATATCTTTGAGAAAAAAAATGAGAATGTGAGGGTGAAATAGAGAGATTGAATGATGAGGTGTTTACTTATGGAATGAATGAAGAAAGGTTTCTTTTAGAAAAAATGATGCTTAGAGAATATGAATTTGTGTTATCCAAGGAAGAAACCTTTTGGAGACAAAAATATAGGGAAGTATGGATAAAAGAGGGCTATTAGAATACTAATTTCTTCCACAATAGCACCAAAAATCAAAGATTAGTCGGTAGTATTTCTAAGTTGACTAAAAATGATGGAGTTGCAATAGAAGACATGGAGGAATTTAAATCCTATATAGTTTCTTACTTCCATAATTAGTTAAATAATATGGGTGGTTCCAATTTTAGAGCACAAAAAAAAATATTGGAGAATATTCCTTCTTTAATAACGGGTGAAAAAAATGCAATGTTGATAGCAAAGTTATTTATGGATGAGATACAGACTGCTCTATTCCAATTCCATCCTAACAAATCTCTAGGAATAGATGGCTTTCTTGCCTCCTTTCTTTAGAAGTTCTAGCATATAATTGGAGAGGATGTTTATGAAGCGATTGAAGACTCAAGAGATACAAGTAAGGTTCTCAAGGAAATTGTTAATACTTTCCTAACTTGGATTCATAAGAAAGAATCAACTACTTCTTTGGATGAGTTTCATCCTATCTCATTGTCCAATACCTTCTATAAAATTATGGCCAAGGCAATAGCTAATAGACTCAAGAAGATTATTATGAACATCATTCAAAGGAACAAATAGGCTTTGTTCCTGGGAGGTCTATAATGGATGGAGTTATTATCTCCCAAGATGCCATGCATTCAATTCAAAACTCAAAGCTTCTGACAATGATAATCAAGCTTGATATCGAGAAAGCTTATGACAAGGTTGATTGGATATTCCTCTTTAAATTCATGGAAGCATTTGGATTTTCAAAGGGCTGGCTTGATTGGATATTCAATTGGATATCCAACTCAAGATTCTCAATATTTTTGAATGGCTCATCGGAAGGGTTTTTGAGGTCTCACGAGGAATTAGACAAGGTGATCCAATCTCCCCCTTCATATTCATTATAATGGAAGAAGCACTTGGGATATCATTGAATTAGGCTCTAGGGTAAGGAGATCTTTTGAAGGAATAAAAATCACTAGTAGTCTACCTTCTATTTCTCATCAACAATTTTCTAATGATACACTTTTATTTTTGGTAGAAAAAATAAATGAATCAAGAGTGATAAAAGATATTATAAAATCATACTCCAATGCTTCTAGGCAATAAGTTGGGGTAAACAAACTATAAATAATATTCTTTTGAACAACAATAAGGAAAGAACAGGAAATTGTTAGAATGATGGGTTACAAGAAAGGTCACTTACCATGTTCTTAACATGGGGTTCCAATAGATAAAGGGATAAGAAGTAGCAAGCTATGGGATGGCATATGTGAAAAATTGGCAAACATAGTTACATCATGAAAAGGGTGATGGTTATCTTGGGTAGGGTGTTTGACAATGGTAAAGGTTGTTTTATCTGCCATCCCTATTTATCTACTTTCATGTCTTTCTTTGTCCACAGTAACACAACAAAAGATGAATAGGACACTCAGGAAATTCTTTTGGAAAGGTAGTGAAGAGAAAGACAAATCGGACCTGATTTCTTGGGAGAAGATAAAAAAGCCAAAGGATTATGGGGGAGCAGGGATTAGAAATCAAAAATTGTAGAACATGTCATTGGGGGATAAATTAGTGTGGAGAATGTTTTTGGAACCAAATTTTAAGTGGGAAATAATTCTACAACATAAATATTTAGGGACTAATTATAGCTTCAATATTTTAAATACTCAAGATGCCCCAAAGGGATCATGAATATGGAACTCTATCCAAGAATGTCATAATCTCATTGTTCACTTTATAACTTGGAATATCCATAATGAATGTTCTGACCTATTCTGGGAAAATTCATGGTGTAGATATGATAGCTTGGACAAGATCTTGGATGTAGAATTCTCAAAATAGAGGTTAAAATAGCAATGGAGAACCGATGTAGCAAATTATCTCAACACTTAAATAAAGGATGGCTTAAGAGTTTGGTCATGGACATCATTGGATGGTATGGGTTTACTTGTTGAAGAGAGGCATCACATCAAATTGATCTTGGAATAAAGGAGGTGGTATTGAGAGAGGGGGTGGATGTCATTAAATGGAATGGGTCCAAGAGTGGGAACTCTAAATATGGTTATAATATTCTTGAGTTAGAATTGTTGAATGATACTACATTAGTTTTGGTGAAATTATGTTGGAATAAATAGTTTTTACCCAAAGCCGATATTTTTGTGTGGGAAACTCTTTTAAAAAGAAAGTTTTAATAGTTGAATTTTTTTGG
The DNA here is from genome assembly GCA_007258455.2 of Sequoia sempervirens. NCBI lineage: Eukaryota > Viridiplantae > Streptophyta > Pinopsida > Cupressales > Cupressaceae > Sequoia > Sequoia sempervirens. The sequence goes on along the minus strand of VDFB02328018.1, from coordinate 17,287 downwards.
AAAATGGGATATTAAGGTCCTTCTCAATGTGTTATATGTTCAAGCAAAGAGGAAGTTGATCATCTATTCTTATCCTATCCTTATTCACAAGAGTTTTGGAATTGGTTATGTACAAGACTAGGGTGGAGGATAGCTCTTCCTAAAGATATTATCAGTTCATTCCAGGCATCACCATTATTCAAAAGGGGTGCAACCTTCTCATGTATATGGGTTATTAGTCCCTCCATTCTTTTTTGGGAATTATGGAAAGAGAGGAATTGAAGGATTTTTCAAAATAAAGAAATGTTGGTGGATTCTTTTCTTAATAAAGTGGAGGCTTCAATTGTGGAAGTGACTAATAATAGAATACAAAATTTCAAAGCGAAGAATGTATATCCTTTAGTGATTGGGATGTAGAAATGAATAAGAATTTATATGGCCTTAAAATTTCTCCCATTGTTGGTCTAGGTTGTAAGGAAACAATGAATTTAAGGAAACTCACCAAGTGAGAGGCTCCTAAACAAGGATGGGTCAAATTGAATTTCAATGAGGCTTCTTGAGGAAATCCTGGGGATTCTAGGGCTAGTTTTTTGGTAAGTGATTATGATGGTTTGGCTTTGGGGAAATTTGCACAACCCTTGCCAAAAGGGACAAATAATGTTGCAAAATTCAGAGTTTTAATCCTTGGGTTATGAAAATGCAAGGATCTCAACTTACCTAGGATTGAGATTGAAGGTGATTCTACCATCATCATTCATGCATTAATATTAGGGGTTACTTTGAACTACAAACTACAAGTTTTACTTGAGTAGGCTCTGGAAATACCATCCCTTTGAATCTTTCACAACAAATAATATATATAGGGAGGCTAATAAAGAAGATGCTCTTGTAACTTTGGTAGTTGAAGGAGAGAGTGTTTATTGATATAGGTTTGATAGGTAGACTCTCTTACATGGATATGTTCAAGTTTTCCTCATTAAGAATTTTGCATGGTTGCTCTTCCCATGACTACCCTTACAAATGTCCTATTTAAGATTGATTCCTAAGAAATACTTTTGTCATCACTGACATGGTCTCCCTCATGTTTGTTAAGCTAATTATTTTTCTTGATGAAATAGGAATACTAGAATGCTCCAAACTTGACCTTCCATTTTGGCATATTTTATTGCCAAATTAGATGTTAGGGTTATAAATACAAAGGAGAAGGATTGATTTCTTAGTAGAGTTTATACAAATGCAAAGAATGTGATACTATGTGGAATATTAAAGGAGGCATTTGTAGAGGCTAAAGATGATCCAATTCAAATAGTGGTAGAAGTTACAATGTTGCACAAGGAGAGACAAGTGATGCACTCCCAAATCATGGGTGTAATGCCTACCACAAAACCCTAGAGAAAATTACAAACATAACGGAAGTGAACAATTTTTTATTTTTTTAAATGTCATTAAACAAGTAAAGTGAACTACAAGTTGACACATATATTCTCTAAGGTATGTGATGACACTTACTTACAAACCCCATTACTAACGAATGTTACAATAAGATACATCATGAATTAAAGATTAAACATCTATCAACATTAATATACATCACATAAAATGTAAAGTACAATAATGATTCATTCATCCATTGCATCCATTAAATATTACAATTACAACTCTCATTTCCAAATGAGATAGATTATACAAAAGTGTTGCAATTACAAATTACAAAGATTCTCCTTGAATACAATTGAGGAGTGATCAATGCAATTACAAATTACAAGGTATCCAATAGATACAAGAGAGAACAAGATAGAATTACAAATTCACTGGTACACATGAGCTTTCCAATCATGAACTTTTTCTCATCATCATGAACAAGAACTGGGGACCCAACGGTGTAAGGTACATGTTCCACCCAACCATGTGGTACCTGAAGGACCAACCCCCATGCTAGGAGATAGTAAAAGAACTTCCTAGGAAAAACCTACAACCTCTAGACATAAGAAAAATAATATTAAACTACACAAGTACGAACTTACAAAAAGGTTACAATGCTTTTGGATAACAATGATCAACTGTACAATACAGCAAAATGACTCATGGTTGTCATAGGAGGAGTGTCATCATAGAGTTGCATGGGTTACCTTGGCATATCTTCCTAGGCTCCAGCCTCCATCTTGGGTTATCTTGGTGACCTCTTATGATACCTGGCCCCAACATGCAATCCAATGCGGAATCGACTATCTTTCCAAAAAAAATAAGATATCGATCATGCCATTCCATGCCTTCTCATCTCATCCCAAGTATTTACTAGCCCTTGAGTCCATAAGCGAGGCATTAAATAAGTTAAGTGATTAAACTACCCTTTTTCCTAACATATTTATTTAATTTTCACTGATTAAACTAACTCTACATGAGTTACCCTAACACCACTTTGTGTGTAGGCCCTTATGAAAAGCCACCCCCATATTAACAACCTAAGGGATCAATTCCACTAACATAGGGTAAACCAGGTACACATAACCCAAATACAAAAACCAACTTAATAACAATGTACAATACAACTTGTTCAAAGAACCAGGTGACCATACTAGATAAAATATTATGTGCACTACCCAAGTAAAATTTCAAGGCTAAATCAACATAAGTTACAATCCCCATCTCTAAGAAACATATCTGGAAGTCTTACATAAACCAACAACTCAATTTTCCCAACAACTAGAATGGGAGAAAACACAACTTAAAAAGAACAATTTTGGGTAACATATTAATCTAACTTTAGGATATTCTAAATCCAAATAAGGCAATTGCATATTGCATGCAAACAATCAAAATAATACCTCACTCAATTATCTCTAATTCAAGACAATTTCACTCATAGGATAAGAAAAAATCATAACTAATTGTTTAACTCTATAATTCCTTAGTTACACATTACATGAAATTAACTAATCTTATTATAAATTTGTTTGCAAACAATAAGAAATATAAATAAATAAAAAATGCTTCTTAAAAATTTCATTCCATTTGAAGTAAATAACCATTTCCCTTAAAAACATTCTCTTATTAAATAATTACTTGTGCATTTGACAAGCAATAATAAATTTAAATCTAAAGGTTTATTTCAGTTTCCCAATAATATTTAAATATGAAAATCTCATTTCCCCATTGAAATTATTTCATTATAAATTTTTTAAAAAAACTAAGACTCTAAGTTTAACTTCAATTTTCTCTATTTCACTAATAATAAAAATCAATTTTTAAATAAAATCTTTTACCATAACTTGTCCAATTCTACTTACGTGCACTAGAAAAAACATATTATTCCTAAATAAATATACATTTAAACATAGATTTAATTCTCATTTCCTATGTTTAAAAAAAAATATTTATATCTAATTATTTATACATAATCCATGATTTACAAATTAAATTTGCAAATAAAATATATATATATATATATAATTATAAAATTTATAAAATATATAAATATAAATAAAATTTATAAAATATATAATATACATATTATATATAATATAATATATAATTTACATATATATATTAAAATTAATTAAAATTTATAAAAAAACCCCAACCACGAGCATAGCGACCCAGTGGCAGCTGCCCATACAACCATCCCATGGGAGAGGTATGTTGTTGTGTAGGTAGTAGTGTTACCTCCATAGCAACACCTCCTCTATGAGGCATATGGGGGCGCCAGCTAACTACATCATTTAAAAATAAAATTAAAAAATCCCTTGTTCTAGTCCTGCATGGCACAAAATAATTTTTTATTAACAGAACTCATAAAAACAAATTTCATATAAATTGAATTTATATGTATATAAATATAAATTTTGCTTCAATCTTAATTGCTTAAAGGGATTTTTTAATTTTTTTCTAGGAAAGGAAGAAAATTTCCTACAGAAAATTGACAAACTACAAAGGATTTTATTTTTTTAACAAAATTTATAGAGGAACTCAATTTCCACAATTTAAATAAAGATTTGCAAAAATTTTAGTTGTTTTCTTTTGTTTTCTCTACGAAAATTCTAAGAATTTCTCCATTTTTTGTACAAATATTTTCAAGAATTCATAGCAAACATTAAAACCTCCTTTTAGCAAAAATCAAAGCTTCTAAAAAATAAATAAAGCAATTAAAGAACCTAAGTTCTAAAGTCTAGAGAAAAACAAATTGATGTTTTGCTTCCTTGCCAAATCCAAAACTCTAGATCCTCCTTCAAAATCTTCACTTCCAAATCCAAGAATGTATCAAAAATCCAAGAAAACTTTCCTCCATTTTAGCAACCCAAAAAAATTCCAAGATATTTCCTTCTTCCAAAAAAAAAAAAAAATCTTTTCTTTTAACTGCAAGATTTTTCAAAAAATATATCTATATCCTCTCATTAATTTTCCAAGATATTTTATTTTTCAAAAAATAAATATCTCCATTCATTTCCTCTACACTTAGTCAAAATTAAAAATATCTTTTTGTTTTCAACCATTATAGATATTTTCTCATGCATTTACAAGATATTTTTCCTTTTAAATGATTTAAAACAAAATTCTATTTCAATTAAATTTAAATCTTTTAATTAACACATTTTTTAAAACAGCATAAACTATTTAATTTATTTAATCAATAACTATAATTTAATTAATTAATTAATTTACTCACCAACTAAATTTATTTAATTAAATTATTTACTTAATAAATAAATTTAATCACAAAAATTAAATTATTTTACCAAATAAATTTAAATTTAATTAATTAAATTTAATTAAAAGCTTTTAAGAACTTTACTCTAAAATACATAAATAACATTTAAAACATACAATCACTAATTTTCACATATACTTCCCACCAGTAATAAATTATCAAAACATCAAGAATGACATGACTTAGTGACCAACAAGACACAAACTGATGACACACTATGACAGGGTTGTGGTTTGATAAAGGAACCTCATTACTATCTCCCAATCTACAAAACCATTGGGATATGGACACACCCAAACCTGTGAAACCAGGTGGAGACGATGTCCTGTACCTACAATCCTGTAATCAAGATGAATATCAAACATGCATAAAACTTAGTAGACACACTATGAAGAGAAATCATAGAATTATAGAGCGCTCACATGGGAGTGATGTAATCACGTCCCCTTCACCAATACAGTCACATCAAGATTGACGAAAGTAAAGCATCATTAATCAATAGATAAGCATATATCAATATTAACATCTATTCTAATCAAAAGTATAACATGAAACATAACATACATTAGTTCATCATCTCATCACAAAATAACATCCACATCGCTTTATAGCCAACGATCATAAGACAATAACAAATATCAAGGTCTATCATAGTAAAGGTATTGTCTAACACATAAACTAATCTAAACCCATAGTAGTAACAACTAGAGGGGCACTACAATGGAATTACCTCTTTCTGCCATAATATGGCCATGTACATCGATGAGATAAGAGTTATCTTGTGGGACAATCACTTGGTGATTTTGATCTTGCTCAAGCTTTCACCAAAAATGGGGTTACTCATGCTAAGAAGAAAACTCTTCTAGTATTGGTTAGCCAATTTGTTTCTTGCATAGAAACTAAGAGATACAACATGGAGGCTTGTAGAAGGGGTGTTAACATCTACTACTATAGTTCTAGGTCCATCTATTTTTGTGAGTAGTTTGGTTGAGGAAGCAATTTATATTTATTCATATGCATCCCAAGGTGGTCAGATTTTGTGGCAATATTGATTGTTTCCCCTGGTGGGGTTGGCTCTTGTTGGAGAAAAAATTGTATGGGTTGCTAGTTGTCTACACTGCTTGTTTAGATTCCATATAATCTAGTTTTTTATTTGTAAAATATTTATATATTTTATGGGTGAGGGCCCCAATAGAACCCTCAACTTATTGATAAAAAAAATCACATGAGGATGGATTGATGTAGTTTCATATGATGTAATCTATGTAGTGAGTTCTTATAAGACAATATTTTAAATATTTATGTTAATATTATTCTATTATTTGTCTTTAATAAGAACATAGGCTATCAATATAACAATACCTTATCCCTATTTTTGGTTTCTTTTAAGTCCATAGTCCTTGAAATAGTTCTTATTTGTCTTTAATAAGAACATAGGCTATCAGTAGAGTCTTGAGGTAGTGGGGGTTTGATGGATTTTGAAAAAATATAGGATTGAATTACAACCTGAAAGGTGAGTCAATCAGACTTGACCAAACTTGGAATGGATTTGGGAATGAAATGCAATGATATTATTAATCTAATGATGTAATCTATTGCTCTAATGCAAGTACAAAAAATACAAAAATTTGCAAAAGAAATCATACAATTGAAATAGAATAAGCAAGACATGTTGTGTATCTAAGGTATGAATAAACAATCAACTTTTCTAGTCCTCACCCTCTTACCAATTTAGTAATTTGGATGTTGATGATGAACTCTTGGATATGGTTAATCTAGCGACACCTTCTTGCAATCACCTCTGTCTATGAAAAAAAATATTTCACTGCAACATTTGGTACATATGCAATAGCTTTTTTCCCCACCAAATAAGTCCTAAATGCCTTAACTGCTTTTACTAAGGCATAAGCCTACTCCTTAGTGATGTCTTATTTCAAATCTACTCCTTGTAATGACTTGCTGATGAATGAAATTGGTTGTTCATATCCATCACTATTCTTTTGTAACATCATGGCTACTATGTTGTGGTAAGATGCAAAGGAGAATATCTAGAAGAGTTTGTCAAATTCTGGGGATTTTAGTATAGATGCTTGTTTGATAGCTCCTTTAATTGAAACAAAAGCATCAATGGTTTCTTCTATCCAATCAATTTTTTCACCCTTTTTTAGCATCTTTGAGATTGGTTTCATAATTTATGCAAAGTTTGAAATAAATCTTCAAACAAAGTTGATATGTCCAAAGAACCTGGTCTAAATAGCTTCACAGTCTTAGGGATGGGGATTTTCTCAATAGCTTCCATCCTTTCTGGGTTAATCCATACTCCATCCTTTGAGACAATGTGCCCTAACAAGTTTCCCTCTATGACAACAAAGTTGCACATTTTTGAGTTCAGGGAGATGCCATATTCTAGTGCTTTAATGAAGATATTCTCCAAATGTGTAAAATGATCTTTGGCCTTCTTAGAATATGCTATCAGATCATCTTGATATACCACCATTATATCATTGATCAAATATGAAAAGGCCACATCCATAGCCCTTTGGAATGTTGCTCCAGCATTCGTAAGGCCAAAAGGAATTCTTACATAGACATATATTCCCCAAGGCATGGTGAAAGAAATTTTATACTACTTCGACTCCTTAAATTTTACCTAATTATATCTTGAGAAACCATCCATCATGGATAGTATCTCACATCTAGTCACTCTTTGCAACATCACCTCCATGTTTGGTAGAGGGTAGTCTTTAAGTGATGCCATGTTTAGATTTTTAAAGTTCACTCAAAGTCTTATATCTCCATTCTTCTTTCTTACGGGTACCAAGTTAGATATCTAGGAGGAATGCCTGATTGGTTTAATGATGCCTCCATCCCTTAACTTCATAAGCTCTTCCTACATCTTTGGTGCCAAAGTAGGGTTTATGGGTCATTGCTTTTTACTAAAAGGTTTAGAATTAGGCTTTAATGGAATCTCATGCTGAAATAGATCTTCTCTATATGCTTTGAGGTCATCATATGAATAATTAAAAGCATGTTTATATTTCCTAAGTAGGACTATGAGCATCTCCCTTACTTTGAGACTCATCCTTTTGCCAATGTATACTTTCTTGGGGGCAATTTATGTTCCAAGGTTAACATCTTCAACATCATCCTATTTAATAGGTTTAGGCTTTAGATTGAACCTACCATGTTCATCAAATACTCTTTCTAATGCCATAATTCCTTTTGGGATCTCATTGGTTTTGAGCTATACCACTTCCTATCAAAAGACTGTTTCTTTTCCATCTACCTTTTCTACGAATGTATTGAAGTCTATCTCTTGAGACTCATATTGATTAATATAGTGGAGGAATTTAATCAGATCTTCATAATCATTAAATAGCTACCAGTTGTATATATTATCTTGGATAGTAGGTCTTTCTTTGAATTCAACCTCAACAATTCCTGCTAATGTAATATCATCTTGTTTGAGATCCATGTTAGCCAAGAAATATGCCATTATGTTCTTAGACCTTTTAGTCCAATCTATTGAGAATGCATCAAATAATTCAATGGAGTCCCAAAGTGCATTTATGTATTGTTTTAATCTCTTATTTTTTTACAAGTACTTCTCTCTAACTTGAGAGACAATCAGCTCAGAATCTCCATAAATTGTGAACTTAATCCCATGTCTCATAGAAATGTTCAAACCTAGCAACAATGCTTCATATTTAGCTATATTGTTGGTACATTCAAATGTCAACAAGAATGAATATTTCAATGTCTTTCCAGAGGGTGAAATAAACACCATCCTAGCTCCATTTCCATTTTTACTACATGCCCCATCAAAAAACATCTACCATATACTAGTATCATCATGTTGAGCTTCTCTACTAATTGGTTCTATGTTTTGCAGTTCTGGCTGTGATTTTTCAATCTTGAAATTCCCAAGATCTACATCACAAAAGCAATCTATTTGGTTAGGATCAAAATTTTCTATGACATGTTATGATCTAGGTTCTGTATAAAGCCTGAATCCTCTCCTATTCATTGGTATGGTGGCATATGATAGGTCTAACTGGACATTTCAACCTATTGCTGCAATCCATTGTCTAGACAATAATATTCCATAGTAAGGAGGAGTATCCACCACAATGATGTATATTCTATATGTTTCCTCAAGGTAGGATGCTAGTTTAGTTCCACATCCAATATCACTCCAACCATTGGGACTAACCTATTATCCATGGTATAGCATTTTCCATAGGTAGTGTTTGCCCACAAGCCTAGTTATTTCATGACATCCATAGGAATGATATTGATCATTTCCCTTAAGTCAATATTATTGATCAATAGGGTGGTGTAGAATGGATCCACTTGAGTGGGATTCTTCATAAGAGTGTCACCCAAATAAACCTTTGGTGCTTTTGTGGTTTCTTGTTCCACAATGTTAACCTTATTGCTTTTTTCCTAGTTTTGATTATGTTGTTTGTGGGATGTGTTGGAAATTAACTTGAGGGTAGTATCCCTATAGTCATCTATCTTCATCATCTCCATTAATGGCACCATCATCTTGATTTGGGTTAATTCTTGGGGAATATCAAATGAGGGGGCAATGATTCCCTACTTTATCTTCTCTATCCTAGCAATCCCTTTACCTCCGACTTGATTTTCAACATTAACTCGAACCTTTTTTGATTCAATAATTTTGGCATTTTTTGGTGTGTTTTTAATGAGATTTTCCCATCTCATCTTTCTTGTGGTCATTTTTGGTATTTTCTTGGTGTTTCTTCTCTTTTATAAATACTCTCCTAGGTGTCCCCTACCCTACATCTATGGGTCTACTTCTCAAATTGTAACCATTTATTTTAGTTGTTGCCACAAATTATGTTGTAATAGCCCTTTTTTCTTCCTTTTTTGGTGTTCTCAATTGGAACTGTGGTGCTGTATGATATGCATAGGTAGTTTCTTCTTTATCCTCTTTTGGATCAGAGAACACTTCTTGTCCCAAATTAACATTATACTTTTGATTACTAACATCATACTCATACCCTTCCTCAAAAGATAGTATCTATCATTAGTTTTATGAGTGACCCATCCCAACATATTTATGGTATGATAATATCTATTTGGGTATGTGCAGGATCATCATGGAAAAAACAGGCCCTTAAGTGGTGAAAAATTCAGAAAAATCAGAGTTAGGAAAATTGACATAAAAATTTAAATAATTTATCTATATTATTTCAAAAATATGTAAGAATAGAATATGTAGGAAATTGAATTTAGTTTCTAAACTACTAGGTTTATTTTATAAAAAAGAATCTATTTGGTGAAATTTGAAATTTCAATGTAGTAGCACTTAAATTTTGGGGAAAAAATAAGAAATAGGTGTCTTTCGACCACCCTAACAACAATAAAATGATTTAATATATTTTTATAAGATTTTAGATATAAGTAGAGGACTCATGTCTCGATGTGATGCATATTTTTTGTAATTTTTATCCAAGTAAATAATTAATTATGATTTTTTATTACAACTTTTAAAAATTATAAAAAACTTGTATCTCTAACCACCTTAACTTGTTCAAAACTTAATGAAATTAAATTTTTTGTTTTTTTGATCCTATAGTATGCAAAACATAGAATGTGACACATGTTTTAGATTCAAAAAATGTGATACCATTTGAAATCTATGGATATTTTTCAATCAACCTATCAATCAGGAATTTAGTCGTAATTCAATTAGAAAATGAATTATAATTATTTATTAAATTCAAAGTCAAACATAATTTATATTGGTGGAAAGATGAGAATATCCTTTAAAAACCCTTTTCATTTCATCAATTTTGAGTAAAAGAAAGTCTTCAGCCACATACCCTACACATACCCATTATATTGCCACTTTTTGGCCCATCAAGATCCTACACACCCATTTTGTTCTTGGGACCATTCACTCTCTTTTAAGGTTTGATCCACTACATAGTATTCAGTTGCATGGGACCTATCACATGGCAAACACCATCGTTTATTTTCCACCATGTGTGCTCCATGTTTTTTCAAAGGATCTGGGGTATCTTTCTAGTTCTATTTGTGATTGTTATCATATGGCCTCCCATCCTTCCAATTGGTGTTATATGGCATGTCAAGTAATCTTGGTATTTTATTCCTATATTGATTTTCTTGCCTACTTTGGTAGTTGTTGGGATTTTGTGGGATTCTAATATTGTCTCTTTTACTAGTCATTCCTACAACTTTTCTATTATTCTCAATATTTAGAGCAGCTTTCTAGGCTTCTGCCAAGGTATTAAGAAATCTATTTTTGAGCTTATATCAAAATTTTGGGTCAAATGCTTTAAGAAAAAGGGATAGAGCCATAGAATTCATTAGTTTAGACCCATGTGGTATTTTGTTGTTTATTTTGGAAGATATCAGATTGAAATAAAAAATGGATTCATTTTGATGTTTCTGGATACTCATTAATTCATGTAGAGAAAACTCAGGGGAACAATGATTTCCATACTATTATATGAATTGATTCATAAAATCTATTGAAGATGTACATTTGAGGTGCTAAGTAGGGTGTTAAACCAATCTCTAGCTTCTTTAGTCAAGGACATCATAAATAGCCTCATGAGAACTTCTTCATATCTTATACCAAGGTCATGTATGAATGAATTAAAGTTCCTTATGTTATCATTGGTTGTGATTATGTTGTTCCTTGAGAACTTAGGGATTGCATTCCTTAAATCACTATCGATTGGGTTTAGGCATGTTGGATGTTCATATAAGTCCAATTGTCTATACACATTTACATTTGGGAGTCTTTGTGAATAGGGATTTTGGTTAGGCTAGTTGGGGAAGTCCCTGTTGAGACTAATACAAATTCAGATGGATGCTTTGGTGGGATTACATACTGTTATGCATGTTTGACTAATGTACATAATGCTGGTGGGATGGGACATATTTTTGGCTAGGAGGTGGATAATCATTCTTCATGGATTGTGAAATGGTGCTAGTATTCAATGGTTGTGAGATTTGTGGTGTGACATTATGGTGCACCTAATGGTTTGGATTTCTAGTTGTATTGTAAGGTACTTTTGAAGTAATTGAAGCACCTGTACTTTGAGATGATCCATGTGAATTGGTGGGGTTGGAATTCCCTCCCTACTTATGGGGAGGTATATACTTTGGTCCTTTTGTTGATAGTTGGACCCTGATCTGAAGCAATTTTTGAGTTAACTCTTCTCTTTCTTTTATCAACTACTATCACTTAAGCTCTTCCTTGATTATTTCCACATCTTGTTCCAACACTTGATTGGTCATATTGGTTGTGGTAGTATGACTGACATAATTTTCAGTAGGGGTAGAGTGATCCATCAGTCCACATTGGGATTCCTCTTCCTATTGTAATGACATCTTATAGTTTTACTCCTTTTGGTTTCAAAATCTCTCCTCTTTCGTACGTGAATCAATTTCACTCATTTGTTGAGGGTTAGGTTTAAAGTGGAGAATACTATTAGTCAAATTGTTTTGCTTAGGTGGCCCTAGTTGGTATCCTTCATCATTAAGGAAAGGACTATCATGCACTATGAAAGGTTGCTTTGATGTGTTCCCCTTGTCTCGGTACATCATATCTAACTGATTATATACCATTTCATTTTTATTCATTTCCAACCTTTGAAGGGAGAGATTTATATTTGTCTATCCACCTACAATTTTTCTACTTTAGAATTCCTTTTTGCAATGGTCTTCTACCATCCATTTTGGGTGATATGGTAATTCTCTAATGTCTATGATCTAATATTTCTAATTTGATGTTTAGCTTATCAGTCATAAAATTTTGACAGAGTCACCATGTACTTTTTCATAAGTAGGAAAATTAAGATCTAAATGAACTTTGTTGTATCCCAACAGAGTCTTATATTCAATTAGGTGATTGAGTGTTTACACAAATGAGAATACTTATGGCTCTATGATGAAAGGCCCAGGTTGACCTTAAAAATGGTTATGCTAAAAAAATTTCCCTAAGTTTTTCCCAATGGAGTCCCCAATCTCTAAGGTCTCAAAAATGTAGTTTGTAAATACTAAGAGGATGACAAACTCTAGGATAAAACTTACAAAAATTTTGAACTAGTGAATAGAGTTAACCTATATGATTGATGACTCTCTGCACTTCAAGTTCTACTAAACCTAGGTGGGTGGACCTCAATAATTGAAGCAGATTTGAGCAAGATGTGTGAATTAATTTAAGGTTTTGAGTATTTGTCCACAATGGCATGAAATGTGGAATAGATGAAGGCTTGTTTACTACTCCTACTCCTAATGTTGAAACTCAAATGTGAAGATATCAATAAGGTTTTATTCAATTTTAAAATGAGATGGGTAAGACTAGTGCCTACTACTATTGGGCTAATGGAGTCAAGAGGTGAATGATGTGTGACCTACTTATTGGATATAATTTAGATTGTTTGGCACTTGTGACTATTTACACCTTATGTAAATGTGTAGGAATGTAATTATCAAACTCTTCTTATCGATCTAGATGATTCTTATCAAGTTATTGTGATTAATCAATAGAGAATTTTAATCCCTTATAGGAACAAGTCAATTAAATTGTACAAAAACAACAAATGTGCTCTGAAAAATCAAAATGGATTTCTAATTTGAGTAACAAGATAAAAAAATTTGGAAATAGTATGATAATTTTAGTGATTATATGACTCTTCTTATCAATCCAAATAATACTTCCAAATTAATATGATCTTGTTAAAAGGATATTTAATTCTTTGAAACAAACCAATAAATGAAACTACACAAGAACAACAAATGTGTTCTAATAAATTGAGTTTTGATGCATCAACTTAGATAATATGGAAGCAGTAAATTGGAGACAACTAGATAGTCAGATAATAACAAAAAACAATCGACACCAGTGTTGGGACATTAAGTATTTTCCTCCATTATTGTATTACTTTAAAATGATGGACATTATATATGAAAGTCTTATTTATGTGAAAATGATATACTTCTAATGCTACTATTGTAATAATCCAAATCTATGTCTTTCATCAGGCCTTGGTTTCCCATTTTATATGTGGAGTCACCGAAAAAGTAACCCTTCTACTTTTCTAAATTGTTTGGGCCCTCCTTGTGATTTTGGCTTAATGTTGCCTTGATTTAGTGTTGTGATGTGGATAAAACATTCACATTAGGTCTTGGGACCTTGTGAACTAATGGAATTTAATGGTGCCTTGCTAAAGTGTTGTGAAGTGTTGTAACACACTTTCACACTTTTTGGGGCTTTATCAATTAACTAAGAATAATAAACATAATTTTAACCATAATCAACATTAATCTTGCCTTATTTGGAGTGTTGTAAAGTGTTGTAACACACTTTCACATTCTCTAGACTTTTCATTAATAATTTGGATTTCTTATGCTTTAATTAGCTCTATTTTACATCCACAAGACTCATTTACTGCAATTTTTTTTAGGATAATTCTGACACCAGTCAAAATTCAGGGGTTTTTGACTTGTGTGGCCCAAATTTAGTGATTTGGGACTCATTCGCCACCATGGGCGAATGAGACCCACCTAATTTTTTTTGGTCCCAAACCTGTTTTGACACCTTTCTAAGCACTTTTGATTTTTGGTCCCATATATTATGCTAGATGGGACTCATTCACCACTCATGGTGAATGAGTCTCGTGTTGCCCAAAATTGAAATTAATTCACATTCTTGGTGGGATTTTTTCCTCCTAGATCTGATGTCAGCTTGCAGTGTTGTAATTTTGGGAATTCTTGCATAATTAAATATAAATACAAGGTTCTTTCACTCATTTTATCCTAACAAGCATGCAAGTGACCTAAGACTTTTGTGAGAACATTCTTAATATCAAGTTAAGTTCACTAAATCATTCAATTGTCTTCAAGAGAATTCAAGGACATTCAAGGGTAGGATTCTTAATTAATTGTTGTAGCAATTAAAGATCTATCATCATGGAAAGGTTTTAATTGCATTATTTCATGTTCATGCTCCATTATATTATTTCATCATTTTGGTTTAATTACCTAAAAGTAGTTTGACCAAGGAAAACCCTTATTCCCTAACAATCAATATTTTCTCTCTTTCCTTGTGTGATTGTAGGTTTATAATGTGCTTTGAAGACTTGATGATCATTGAAGATTAGGTTGAAAGTTTATTGAAGTTGTCATCCTATTTACAAGGTCAAAATCTTCACTAAAAGGTCATCTAAAGCCCCAAAATCAAGGTTTTGGATCTAGGAACCTGGAGAAGCAGAAAGAGCAAAATGAGAGGTGCAGATTAGAACTTTGAATTTCCAAAAAAGAAAAACTAAACTCATTCACCACAAGTGGTGAATGAGTCCCACTATAGGTGTTTTCTAGAGATCTTTGTAGATCTTTGGATACCCATTAGCTTGAAACCTACTCCTATTCAAAAATCTAGATCTAGGACTGATTCACTTAGAATGGCGAATGAGTCCTACCAGGCCTAAAAAGTAGTAATTTCATAATTTCAAAGCTCCATTCCACCTCTCCAAATTCCAGGTGCACACTTTCAATTTTTTAGCTTTCTATTTTGTTTCATGGTTATTTCTAAGTCATTCATTGAAGCATTACATCAAACTAGGGTTTTGCATTTCATCGTCCATTGCATTGTATTTCCAAGTCTAAACTTGGTTGTGAACCCCTCTTGCAATATAAAATCATGCCCTAGAATGCCCTATTGTCAGATCTCTTGCCTATATTCCACTCTTGGGGTGAGATCTCTAAGGTCATCCTTGAATGTGAAGTATAAAAGATTGTTTCCCTAGGTTCTAAACCCTAGTGGGGACAAAATTCTATGTTTCATTTTGGTGAACCTACTTTTATAATACCTTCTTTTTTATTTAGGAGTTCATCATCATCCTAGAATTATCTTTCATTAACATTGCATTAGAGTTTGCATTAGTTAATTGAAATTCCAGGGTTTCTAATTTTGCATTAGTGAAAGTGCATATAGGTTGCATTTTTTCATATCAAATCATTGGAAAACATCTCAAAACTGCATTTTTGATCTTTTGGAAGTCCAACATATTGAATACAATGTTAAAGTTAAAACAAGAACTATCCATGTCATGATTGAACATTTTTTTTGTACTGGAGAAGTTTTAAGTTATTGTGGCTATCATGTTAGGGTCTTAGAATCAACCATGGACTCTCCATTTTTATAGACCGAGCCCATTTTTAAAAAATATCTTTACTAAATATATAGAAGGAATGTGTATACGGTATGAACTTGTAGTTTCAATTTGTATGATATGAATTGGAGAAAAAATCCCATGTAACTTAACAATTGATGGCTATGAAGATGTACCTACAAATGATGAAAAATCATTACAGAAGGCTACAACACATCAACCAATCAGTCTGGCTATTGAAGCTAGTGGGAGATAATTCCAATTTTACAAATCTGTAAGTTTTTTCTCCTTGGATTATTTTGTTTATATTAATTTCCCATGGAGTATGTAGAATGCTAATAATGAAGTGGTTGGTTCAAATTTTGTAACCCAAGATGCTTATATTTCCATCTGAAAATGATAATGCGTTTGGTTTTTTTATTTTCCTGTAAAGAATGGCTTGTATATACTTTTTTCCTATTCAATTGAATATATGTTAAGTTTGATACACTCAGTGACCATGGTTTTGGATGTGTCTATTACAACAAATCCAAAATCTGGTAATCAAGTAGATCTCGAGAGTTATTCTTAGACACAAACTTTATCTAAGGTCATAATTACCATACCTCTTACACCCGGTAGTGTAAGAAGATCTATTATTTGTGAAATTATTAAAATACAGATAAAGCTGCATAAAAGGGAAGAATCTTATACTAAACGTAGTAATTTCAACGTAATCCACTATCAATCATCATATTGAGGTGTATGTTCTTCAAGTTTTCTATATGACTGTATAAGGTAGTTCATTCCCTTTGGATTGTGTTTGTCCACTTTTATGTTTTAAATTTGATTCTAAATAATTTTACACCTATTTCTCTTTTCACCGTAAGGAACTCAATCTACAACTCCAAACTTTCATCGCCAATTATTTAAATCAGGATATCCATTCTAAAATGTCACATTTTCTTTGTAGTGACATTGTTTGCCTATGGGTTAATCTGTTATAGACCATAGTTTTAAGGACTTATCAAATATTATTGTTCAAGTCAATTATAGCTCTGGATAAAAATGATACTTTGTGTTCAAAATAGTTACAATGAATATTGAAATTTAGAATTTGATTCACATCTTTTAAAATAAAATTATGCTCTTTTGGAGTTGTTTTTGTTTTAATCCTTATCTTGAACATTATGATTCACATCTTTTAAAATAAGATTCTGCTCTTTTGGAGCTGTTTTTATTTCAATCCTTATCTTGAACATTATGGGTCGTTGTATTGTTATTTCTCCCGTTCTTATTGACAACTGTTTGGATGCATTATCTATTGTAATGATTATTTTGCTTGATTCAATATTTAAAAAAAACATCATTTATTACTGTGAGATCTCTTAATTAGCCAACCATGTTTATGTTTCCATCAGTCAAGGACCTTTACCTTTTAGTAAGA
>VDFB02328017.1:0-31593 GCA_007258455.2 Sequoia sempervirens | reverse complement strand
GAGATTTCACAAAAAAATCCAATCAAGGTTCCTTCTTAGTTGAGCTTGGTACAACGGGACAAAAAGAATCATTGAATGTTGAACCCCCTTTCACTCACCCCCTTCTTATTGAATTATGGTCAAAGGCCTCTCTTGTCACTAGTTGGGCTCTCTAGAAAGAACACAACAATAGAGTCTTCAAACACAAAAACAAAATATCTTGGGAAGTGCTTGCAAATATCATCATCCAAAATATCAAGGAAAATTTAAAGGTAATATCTACCAAGCCTAAAAGAAAATTCTATGCCTTGGATATTAGTTTTTCTATGTCCTGGGATATTATTGGAATCCTTAACAATTTGAGCTCCAAAATTCCTACCGCTTGTAACTCTATCTCTTAGACCCCCTGAGCTTGGTTGGTTTAAACTCAAATTTTATGGCTCTACAAAAGGGAAACTAGGTTGGGAAGGAAGGGGTGGAATTCTAAAGGATCATAGGGGAACATTGAATTTTTCTTACACATTCAAGTTAGGCACCTGATCTTTTAATTGTTTCGATGTGGAAGTTGTCTTTCATGATATTCTACTGGCTATAAAAAGAGGTCTTAATAATGTTATCATTGAAGGGGACTCTATAAATGCCATCATGATGTTGAATGGAGAAGCCACCCCCATTTGGTCGCTCCATAATCTCATTCAAGCCTCTTGCAAGGATATGATGAGGATTGGTTAGCGCAAATGCATGAATTCTTATTGAGAATGAAATTCCCCTACAAATGGGATGGCTAAATTAGGGGTCAATTTGTTCAAAAGATTAAATTATAGTATGATTTTCACTTGCTCCCAAAGCATGTGAGATTATCTATCATTAATGACGCTATCTCTCATATCATACGACATGTCAAAGATTGATCTTAATTTCACTTAAGAGTGTAATGATTAAATGTACTCCCCACTTTCATGAATAAAAATTATATTGATGTAGAGGGATAAAAAATTTCAAGAATGAGTGTTTTAAATTGTATTCAGTCACCTGAAGGTGTCTTTAAACCCTACCTTGCAAGTTTTCAACAAGTCTTTCACTCTCTAGGCTTAAACCCTCAAAATACCTATTAGGCTACCTTAAATGATAAAAATATTTCTTGACACATTATTAGTCTTATAAAACTTTCAAAATACACTATAATGTCTTACCAAACCCTAACTTTCTTGCAAAAAACTCAGTAAGACAAATTTTCACTCACCCCTTAATGACTTCTAGGGTTTTAACATTTTTTGACAATAAAAACACACACACACACACACCTAAAAACATCTCACATATTATTGAATTAGGACCTCCCCTTTAGTGGAAACTTGGGTAGAAAATTAATGAATATCCCCTCCAATTTTCATGAATTTTCAACCATTAAAACAAAAGATATGATTTTTTTCTCTCGCTAGAAACCCTAGTTCAACAATAAGGATGTTAGTAGTAATTTTTCCATATATTCATCAAAAAAACATGAAATCATGCCAAACCAATTAAATTTGATTCTTGAAACAATACTCTAACTTCCCATCCACTCATAGATCTATCATTGATCTATACCAGGCCGCACAAGACTTATTCTCACTATTTTTGTAGAAAATTCACTATTTTTTGCATTGTTTTTGCTATACCTTGTTTAAAACATCATGAAATCAAATGAAAAAAAATGAATGTGAACCTAAAAACCAAACTCTATCAACCAAACCATTCATAGACCTAAAATTGCTATGGACAATTTCATACAAAACTATTTTTAGACTGAAACTACAAAAAAATATTATTAAATTGAAGAAAAATAGGGTAATTTCACAAAAACTCCTTCAAAAGCTTCTTCGAGCCTCCTTTCTCATTGCTTCCATATAAATGAATTTCCAAAATAGTTAAAAATCATGAAAATTTGTCTTTTCCTTCAAAACCTAAAGTCTTTTTCCATCAAGATTGCAAAATATGCCACTTTTTCACCCTAGGATTAAAAACCAAAACATGTAAAAAGACCCTACATGGAATTTAATGGTATTTCAAGACCAAATTGGACTCCACAAACCAAAAATTAGGCTGAGGAACAAAATACAAACCTATAACAAACCAAAAACACCTAGATTCATTCAAATTTGCATTTTGACAAGAAAATCAAAATTTGAATTTCTAGGCCTAATTAAACCACCTAAACCAATTAAAATTATCTTAATGGACCTCCTAAGACCTTTACCAACTCAAAAAAGAATCTTAGCATCAAAATGATTCAATAAAACATCACCAAAGTTATGCTCTTGCATCATACTCCCAAGGGAAAAAAAAGTTAGGTTCCACCTGAGAGGAGGTTTGCAACTATTCTCCCATGCTTGATGATGCTTGATTCTCTCATCCATGTATCATCCTCATATGTAAGGTGATTCCATTTAACCAAATATTAAAATAATTGATTTCCTCTTGTCATCTTCCTCTCTCTGGTGTTAAGAATACACTCTAACTCGGGTGATTTGGGGGTGGTAGGTCCTTTATCCAATCAACATCTGATATCTTGTATACATCTACTCCTTCATCAGTATTAGCATCCCCTTTTGGAAACCTTTTCTTCCTAAGATATTCTAATACATGGTCTCTAACCTTCAAACTAACCTCTCTTCTTTTCAAATATTCATTTTTCTTATAATTTTCCACATTTGTTTGGAGCTGTTATTTCACTTGTTGATGAATATCTTTCATGACAATTGCAAATTGTTCACCCTCTGCGATTTTTCTAGAAAATTTTGGCACACAAAGTTGCGCTCCCTTAAACAATAGACCATGTTGTATAATACAATCTAGCCACTTCTCCCTATTAGTGCTAATAGGATGCTTGCAAACCTCATAAAACTATTTGAAATTATCATCATCCTTATGCACCTCCTTGAGTGCTTTAATCCCAACACATTGTAACTGAATTTATTGCACCAAAAATGTTATTCTACTCAAAGCATCAAAAACCTTATTACTCTTCCCCTTCTTGTGTTTGATTGTGAAAGTCTAGCTTTTGAGGTACTCAACCCACTTAATGTGCCTTGCATTTGACAAAATCTTACACCTCTTGGATGACACTCTACTTGTGTTCATCTGCTCTAGCTCATTCCCATCAATTTATTTCATACCAACCTTGTTACTTTTATTATCAAAACCACTATCATCTGCAACTTTCATTTGTTGCTCCATTTGTAGTTTCAGCCATATTAATTTTCCATTTTCCATCTTCACCTCAGTTTGAAAATTCCACTACTCTGAATGCCCTTCCTTCATCAAGCATTGCTCATTCAGCTCTACAATTTCCTTCATATCAACTTTGTTTCTTTTAGCATCCAAATTCCTATCATTTTTAACCTTCCAAACAAGCTTACAGTTTGTATCACTTTTTTTGACATCATCCTTTCCTTTATATATCTTACATTCTTAATTTTGTTGCGGTTTCATCTTATAGGCTGCTTTGTTTGGTAGACTAACCCCTGGTATAAAGTCTAGATATGGTGACTATTATATCTCATTGAAGGCAAGGAGTTAGGAAGTTCATCAACAACTTTATCTGCATAACCCTTCAACATGTCTTGAATCTCCCATGGCAACTCATCAATTCTTGTTGTTGTTATGATAGTCCTAGGTTTGGTCATCACTGCACAACCTATCTCTTCCTCTTCCATTGTCTTTAGAAACTCTTTTTCATCCAATATCACCACACTTGATCCAACCTTTTAGTCTTTATCTTCTTCCTTCAAATGCACTAAGGTATAGGTAACTCCATCCTTCTCTAAAACATAGACATTCTTCCTACCATCATGCATTTTTTTTCTATCATATTTCCAAGGCCTAACAAATAACACATTGTACACATCCATAGGGATTATATCACATAACACCTTGTCTTTGGGCGGGTGCATGGAGATGGGTAGCCAATTTGTGGCCACTTTCAAAAAAAGTTTTGAAAAGTCATAATGCGAGCGTGTTATAACATGCTCGTGTTATTACATGTTAAAAGAAAAAAAAAGTGAAACTCATTCATTCTTCATTTCAATTATGTTTTTTGTTGTGCCCACGGCCAAAACCCCCATTTTTCGTGCTCGCATTCTAGGAGGAGGTATTGTGCAAAAATCTTCACCAATAGTTGCTATTTCTTCGGAAGGATGGCACAACGAGGAGGAGGAGGTGTGAGAGGTAAGGATTGTTTGCTTTTTGTTTTGAATTTGTTAGTTTTAGGTTGTATTTGATATATATATTTTTGAATTTGTAGGAGATGAAAATCAACCTACAAATCCTCAAAATCCTCAACAAGAAGAGCAACCAAATCCTCAAGAACAAAATACTCAACAACAAAATCAACCTCAACAACAACCTCCTCCACCAATCACTCAACACCCTCCTGGCACTCAACAAAATTCAATGAGTGAAATTGAGAACAAAAAAAAAATTGAGGATTTAATCGGTCGGTTGAGTGATCCAAATGGTTCAACCGTAGAAAGAATGACCCTAGAAAGTTCATTGAAAGATATGTTAAAAATGTAGATTCAATTAGCAAACACATAACTGGATGGCAAGATAGGAGGCAGGTGGCTAGGGCTTATTATGTGGATAAACTATCATATGAAGATGTAAAGGATTTAAAAATTACAAAAGGTGATTTGTGCTCATTATTCACTAACTGACGCACAAATCAAAATGTTACCCTCAACGTGAAGAGGTTTCCTATTCATTGGTGCTAGCACCAAAAAATTAGGAACTATTTCTATGATAGGTGGTAGATGGTCTTTGATTACCCATTGTGCAACAATTGTGAAGTCCCATAGTATTTTCTTAGGAAACTATATAGTGAGTTCATATTGAACAAAATCCCAAATTATTTTGATATGAGGGACTTCCAAGGGAGAGGTGGGGGGTCAGCTCAGGATAGATCCGGTGCACAGTCGGATCCTATGTGGCAAGGGAGATGAACTCTCTCTAGGCTGCCTCGTGAGAATGTTGTTATGCCTTATGTCATGAAGGAGAGTGCCGACGTAGAGACATTGTAGGCAATCAACACTTTGACCCAGAGTGTCATCCATCATACCAGCCCTATTCTATAGCTCCATCCAAGGGAGTATTCGAGTGATGGCCTTCGAACCCATGTGTGTCAATCTTGCAGGGTGACTTCTTCATATGACCCCACTGACACTCAAGAGGTTGCTACACAGGATCCGTATGCAACTATGGAGATGGAGAGGGAAGCTAAAATTTTGCATGAGGTGTACGGCATTGATAGTCAAGTAAAAGTTAGCATGTTCATTGAATTTAATTTATTAAATTTTGATTTTGAAATGAAATATTAACTAATTTAGTTTTATGATTTTAATAAAATTGCAGGGTCATAGTGTTGAGACTGGATACACCGTCCCTACACCTACTTATTTTTGTAGTACACCTATCAGTGGGTTATGTAACTAGCAAACAATTATAAATTTATTACATGTTAATAGAATTGTTTTACAAATGGTATTTTAATATGTGATTTTGGATGTTGAACAGGCTAATATTGGAGGTTTTGAGGGAACACCTCCCTGCCAGTGGATTTACTCAAACCTACACACAGGTAATAGAATAAAGAGTTTAACTAATGAATTGTACTTCATAGATTTGTGTAGTTTATATTCATATCATTGATTACGTTGCATTGCACATCATTCAAACTCAAAGCATTACTTCACATTCCATAACTAATAACTAGATGTTGATAGATGAAAAAATTTCAACTACAATATAGTTGTTTAGAAATTCAACATAAGCAGTGATGCAATTACTTCACATAGCATAAGTAATAAGTCTAGGAGCAACTTCCAATTGCATTTGCTTGTCATGGCATTCCATGAGACCATTTTTTACTACTCAGCGTATTTTCAAACAAGTTCACTTTTTACTTTTTGCTTGTCATGGAGGCATGTGCTTGCAAAGGTGCACCTGTATGACAAACTATGGATGCTTGGAAAAAATCTATCAAAGCATATGTATACTAGGACTCATACACCACAAGTGGCGTATTAGTTCTGTTTTGTCGCAAAGTGTCCCAGGAGCAGAATTTTGAAGCAAAAACTTGTGAGCCTTTGAAGATGGATCAAATAAGTAATTTTTCACTAATTTCATGCAAATATATTGGATATCTTGCTCTAGATCTGATTTTCATGATCCTTGACAACTTTTCATGAAAACTTTTGGAACTTTTAAAACTTTGTCATTTTGGCACTTTTGAAGGCTTCCAATCCACTTTTTCTTCAACCTATAAACCTGAAATCACACAAAGAGAGATAAAAAGTGTTATTTTGTTAGGGAATAGGGGTTTTCCTTGGTCAAAACCTATTAAGGTAATTAAACCAAATAATGAAACAATGAAATAAGGATATGAAACATAAAACATGAAATGATGATACCTTGGATGATGTCTTGGAATAAAAATTTGCAAACTAACATGAAGTGGCCATGAAGAATGTAGATCTTAATCTCAAATTGGATGTGAAAGAATTCTTGCAAATGGATCTTCAATGCTACATTAACAACATTAGCTCCCCAACATGCTTGATGCACTATGTCTTTGACATGATGATGGATCTTGAATTGTTGCAATAAATAATGAAGAAATATGCCTTTGAATGCTTTAAAAATGCTCTTGAATGTCCTTGAATACTCTTGTGAACTCTTGTAATCACAAAATTGCTATTAGGAATGCTCTCTTGAAATTTTTAGGTGAAAATGAGTGAAATAACCTTGTATTTGTACTTATTTATGCAGAATTTCTTAAAATTACAACACTACAAGATGACACCAGATCTAGGAGAATAAAATCCTACTAAGAATTTGAATTTAACTTAGATTTAGGCCACATGGGACTCATATGCTAATTATGGCATATGAGTCCCATTGGGCTAGGCTTTGAGACACATTTTTCAAGAAATGCTTAGATTGATGTGAAAACAAGATTGAGGCCCTGAAACTTAGGTGGGAGTCACATGCTGAAGGTGATGTATGAGTCCCAGATCACTAAATTTGTGCCATACAATCCAAAAAAATTAATTTTTGATTTGTCAAATTTAGATATATGTCAGGATTATCCTCATAAAGATGCATTAATTAAGGCTTGTGGATGCAAAATAAGGCCAAATAAGGCATAAAGAAGCCCAATTTATTAATGAAGCCCTAAATTAGTGTGAAAGTGTTAGGACACACTTTACAACACCCTGAATAAGGCATAATTAAGTCAATTGAGTTTACAAGGGCCCAAAACTTAATGTGAAGGTTTAAATGAATACACTTTACAACACTAGATTAAGGAAATATTAGGTCAATTTAGCTTAAAAGGGCCTTGAACCTAATGTGAATGTGTAAAACACATTACAACACTAGATCAAGACAACATTAGGTCCATTTTAATGTCAATCATTCCCAAATCAGGTGTGAAAATGTAGAGGGGTACATTTTTCTACACTACAATGTATATGACTAAAATGAAGAAAAAATAAAATCAAATATATGTCTATTTTTTATAAATGTATATATGTATCTATCTATCTATATATCAACAAATATACCACCGTAGAACTAAAATGACTTGAACACTAAGATAAGATAGATTAATGTTAACTATTAGATTGAAGATACTAAAGAGTAAAAAGTAATTATTTGTAAAATGAAGAACTATGCATTCAATATTTATAAAATGAAGAACAAATGTGTAGAAATGCATGCCAGAAAAACATGTCAAATAAATACAAATGAAAGTTTACTCTTTGATTTTTCATAATATCAAAAGTCCAATATTAAAACAAACAACAAACTAATTTGGAGACTCAAAACTCATCAAATAAGTCATGAAGATGCTAAAAAAAAATATTGTTTTCCTTGTTAAAATAATTGTTTAAGAACACATAATCTCAAAGCACCCAAAAACCAACATAACCTTAACAATACAAATAACCAGACAACATAAATAAATCCAATATTAAAAAAAAACAAAAAACCAATTTGGAAACTCATCAAATAAGCCATAATGATGATGAAACAAAACATTATTTTCCTTGTTAAAATAGCTATTCAAGAACACATAATCTCAAAACACCCAAAAACCAACATAACCTTAATAGTACAAATAACCAAAAAAAATAAATAAATGCTCATTTCAAAGACACCCACAATTTATCATAACCTTCAACTTACCGAACACATATGTAATAACAAGCAAATTATTCAAAGAAATTGAACAATTACTTTGAGGAAAGAAGCAACAATAAAAATGGAACAATGCCTTCCCAGAGATTCAGGAGGTCTTGGGTTGTTGTCCACTCAACGCCAAGGGATTGCTCTGTGTGTTAAATGGATTACTCGTGCCCTTACTGGGGATGAGGCCTGGAAAATTCTTCTTAGGCATGGTATTCAATTTGGCTTCCCTGTCCATCAACCTCCCTGGAAGGGGATTGGCTTTCAAACCCTTCTGGTCATGGAAGAACCAATCTAGATTGTTGGGAATTTTGTGGCCAAAAATATTTGGCAAGCCTAGGAGACTGTCAAACCTTGGCTCCGTTGGGTTGGCTCTAGTTTTTGTGATGGGCTCTCTCTTAATCAGCATAATATTTGGTGGCCACCTCTTTTTGCTCGTAATGGTCAGTCATTGGCTATGTCGCCTTTGCTTAAGGTGCTCAGAATTCACAATAAGGGTATCCAGACCTTGCAACAGATATGTCATAGACCCACCATGCATATTATTTTGTGGGAAGTTTTTTGTGCCCAGTACAGGCTTCATAACTAGGACCATACTACTTATGATGGTCTAGTGAATGCTATTCCTGCTGAAATGCTTCATAAGGTTGGAATTCATGGGACCAAACCTTGGTGGAAAGACTGGAAGTGGTATCCAGACACCCCTTTTAGGAACTACAAGCCTCAGCTTGGTTATAGGTGGCTTTCACCACACTTTCCTATGATTCAGAGTTTGAACCAAATGTGGCTTCTTCAATCTCCCACTCATGTCTAGTGTAAAAGATTTTTGGCCACTTGGTCTACAAGTGTTCAGTCAAAACTGGCCCACTTTGCTTGGTTTATTCTTTTCCAAGGCTTGCCTGTGGGTTCTCGGCTTGTTGACTTGGGGGTCCAGGACCCTTGTTTCCCTTTTTGTGGGAAAGCTGAGAGTTTTAAGCATCTTTTTTGGTTTTGTCCCAGAGCCTAGTAGCTTTGGACTTGGATTCATGACTTCTTTTGGCCTTTTAGGCCAAATTCTTTCTCCTAGCATATGGTGCTACTAGGAGATTGTCCCATATTTCTTGCAAAATTCAGCAAACTTTGGCACACTCTCAGGGTGGAAATTCTCTTCAATATTTGGAAAGATAGAATTTTTTGCATATTTTCACATACTCAAATGGATATTCATGTATCTTTGTATTCTAAAGCTATCATTTGTTCTAATATTCTTCTACAGGTTCAAGTGCAAGCTAACAAAATTGCACTTGAGTTGCTCACCTTCAGGTTCTCCTAGATCACTAGGGTAATGCCCCTTGTACTGTTGCTCGGGTCCCTGCTTCACCCACCTCTTCTCGTGGTTGGTCGCCCTCGAGGGGCCGATAGCAGAGTGGCTCTGCGCATCCCCGCTCCCAGCCTCCACTTTAGCAGGATTCTCACACTCGTCGGTGAAACTGTTCTCCTCCGCTGTGGGCTACCCAGGGGTGGCCTTCTGGCAGTGCTTTAGGGAGTGGCAGTGGCAGTTCTGGGTGGCCCTCTGATGATCCTCTTGCTTCTGGCTCTGGTTGACTAGCTACTAATAAAATTTTTGTGTCTGACGCTTGCAATATCGTCCCGACACGAGGACGAAGATAAAGAGAAAAAAGATGTTGATGATGGTTGAGGTACTCCTCCTGATGTCACTCTAGACCCCGCTGATGTATGGGGGAAGAATTTGGATGACAGAGACTCTCCTGGCTCTACTGGCATTGCTCTGGCTGCTTAATGGCCCTTTTTAATTGATTTGTAATCTTGGACCTTCAGGCTTGGCCCATGTGATCTTTTGGTTTTTCTGGGCATGGCCCATATGACTCTCGGGGTGTGCCTTTTTACCACCCATCCTTTTTTTGTGAATATGTATCTTTATCTTTTATTAATATAGATAGTTGCCTATTCATCCAAAAATGGAACAATGGCACAACCTCTATGAGGTTAAAAAATTTGCCTGTGTTGAAAGAGGATGTGCTCAATGCTTGAAAATGGGACAAAAATAACCTCCATACAATCATCGAGTGGTCCTAGGAAGAATGAGTGGACCCAAACATGTATCAGTGTCGACAGATGGTTACAGAACATGGAGCTGAACATGTATCGGTGCCTAAGACAATGAAGACTTGAGAAGATGCACTTAGGAAAGGGTTGAAATGAGGTGGATGAGCAAGGTTTTGGAGCATTGAATGATCTAAGGCCTTGGAATTATGCACTATTCAGGCCAAGTAAATGGGAAGGGACAAATAGTGCATGTTGCTAGATGGAAGGGAATGAGGAGGTGATGTGTGATAAATGTGAGAAAGTGGACGTTCATGGTGGAAAAATGTTTGGCTATCATGAGTCTATCGAATCCACTACCAAGTCATCACCACATAGTGTCTAGGGTGGATCCAACTAATAATTGGTCAACCATCGAAATGGGCAACTCATGAACATGTTGGACCAACTGGAGCATAACATGTGTTAGATTTAGTCCTACCGACTAAAAAATAAAAAAAAAGGTAGATCCACCTAAACATATCTGACGTGGTGACATTTTATTTTACTTTTTTTTTTATCCATGTGATACTCCATGTAGACCTCTAAAATAGGGTGCTCCACTATAAACCCCTCTCCCTTGAATAAAATTAGATATAAGTCACATACAATAATGCCATTCATTTAATTACGGTAATGGTTACCAAACATCTTGTCTCAAACTAAACATAAAAGTACAAGTACAAATACACATACACATGCACTAATGGTGAGTTGAATTTATTATTATGCCAAAGGCATGTCCTATTTGAAAAATGTAAAGCTAATTTCAAAATCAACCGTCAGAAATTCATTAGAGGCAATGCATTACAGTTGATTTAATCTCCACCATTCAATATTTTTAAGTGTTTTTTTATTTTAATAAATGCCCTTTTTAATTAAATGGTATTTAATTCATTGATGTTATTAGAGGCTCCCACTTGCAATAGCACACATGTTTTCTACAGCAATCTAGAAGCTCCCAAGGAATGTGTGAATTATTCTGTGAAGGAGCAGTGGGGAACCTCTCCTTCCGGCTATGGCGCGTTTTCTCCGGTAGTGGGGAACCTCTCCTTCCGTCGATAGCACGTTTTCTCCAACAAACAATGTGGCACTTATTCTATCCAACAAAACATGGCAGATAGTGGAGTTAGCCTCAAATACGGCTTTTAACAGTTTGGTTGGATATTAATTTCACCTTTGGCTACTTTTTGTTTTCATATTTATAGTGTACTATTCTTCTAAATTTGTGCATAATCGTCAGGTAAGTCAGTTGCCCTAGTTTTGATATTTTATATTGCTATTGATTATGTTAGAATCACCATTATTACTTTCTAGAGTTTCAAAACAATCCTTCATACTCTTGTGAATACTGTTGTTTGAGGTTTATTAGAAACTATCATATGCAGAGGAGATGGTTTCTATAGTCCTCTTGCCTAATGTTTCTTTAGTGTTTTTCGTTCATATGCTTTTCTGGCAGTTCACCGGAGATTACTTGAGGTAAAGGTTAATATTTAGTTCACGACAGATCCATAGGACTATTTGCGGTGAAGGTTAATTTTTTTGGTTTGAAGGAACCCTAAATTGTTTTACTCAGCTCCATGAACACTAGATGTACCCCCTGACTTGGAGTCACAGAAAGTCAATTACAATCAATAGTCATGAGAGTGGGTTCGTTGGATACCCATCTGCTACTTGGGTTTTGTTGTGCACAGTTAAACACCGAGTTTTTTTTTATCAAATTCTTCCTCTTCCTTTGTTGGCTTGTTTGATCTTCATCTCATTTTTTCCTCTTGATTGGTGTGTTCCATTTAGCCATTTATTAAGGAAAGATTAGAGATGGATAATAAAAAAAAATTAGAAAAACACAAAGGCTAAAAGGTAGAAGATACTTGTTATATGCCATCTTGTCCCTGCGCTCTTTTTGGTATTGCCTTTAGTTTTGGTCGAAATGGGTAGCCTTATAAATATGTATTTAGCACAAGCTCTGTCATTCAACATGGGTTTAGAAGAATGGCTAATTTTCAACTTTTTAAGCCTATTTCTATGCTTCTATCTTAGCCACCTATCTATCTCTATATTTTTGTGTTAATTTTAGTGATAAGATTTAGCATAGTTTCGGAGGTAATACTCAAATACTAAGTATGTTTTACTTTTCATTGTACTTTTTACAATTTGATGGGCTCTTTTTTGGTTTAAATTATAAAATAATTTTTAAGTAATATTAAACCTAGATTGTAAAATAGGGGATACAGAATTCTTGGGCCACTCTTAGGGCCACTAACATGCAAATATTAAATTTTTATTGTGAACTCCACCAGAATATTAAAATTATTGAAAGCCTTAACGCATGACAATTCATTGCATTAACTTAAAGTTTGCAAAACTTTAGAAAAATCTATTTTGTGCAAATTGTGGTATTGTATCAAGGCAACACATTTTTTTCATTACATATTAAGTCCTCATTTCAATAGATTTTATAGTAATAGTTCTATAATCTCATAATTTTTTTTTAGAGCTGAAAACAAAGAGCTAAATATCTCCTCTTACAAATTGTTGTTAACTTCTTACACACCCAAATTTTCCAATCAGCCTTTAAGTAGCTAGGTAAATAACAAATTGGAGGTATAATTTTACTAACTAAGCATTGTTACAATCTTGGGACAGCCAATTTGTGTCCAATAGGCTTGGAAAATTCTCCTCAATCATTCCCAAGTGGTAGTTCTATTATTTTTAATACTACCATGTTTAGTTGCAGGTTGGAGGTGGAGCAAACCCATTCAAATTACCAATGGTACTGAGAAGACTGTCAAAGCTTTAGTTACTTTAAAAAAGCTATTTGAAGGAGGTAACTATTTAGTCCACTTTAAGTTCATTTTGGTGTTTACTATTAGATTTGTTTTCAGTCATACAAACCTCGAAAGCTTATTTTTTATACTATCATGTTTACTTGCAGGTTGGAGATAGAGCAAACCCATTCAAATTACCAGGGGCATTCACAAGACCATTGAAGCTTTTGTTACTTTCTAAAATCTATTGCAAGGAGGTAAATTCTATCTTTGTAGATAACTGTGTTGATTGTTTTGTTCTTTTTTGTTTTGCTGTAAATTTTCCCCTTTTTCAAATGTTAAACTAGAAAAATTGAAAGCTTCTTGTCTTCTTCAAATGTAAAACTGGAAAAATTGAAAGCTTCTGCCTTTTCTAAATTGAATTCTCCAGTTTGCAATTAAATTAAATTTAATGTCAATTTTCATATTTACTTTTAATCATAGAAACCTCATAAGCTTATTTTTACAAAAAATTTACACCTTATTTTGTAGCTAATAATATGAAAATGTTTTGTTTCAAATCTTTGAATATTAATTTTGTGTCTTGTTTTTATAGATAATGGAAAATATTGATGGTCAACAAAATGAAACGGGAAATTCCATAACAAGCCCAATCGTAATATCGGATGATTCTGTGAGTTCAAATGTCTACATTGAAATGCCAATTGACAAATTAATTAAATCAATCTCTAAGCATTCACAAAAGATTATTGAAGATACTGAAGAGGCAACCTACAATACTGTTGTTGTTGAAGAAGAAGAAGTCCAACAAATGGAGATTGTTGCAAGAGATTTTCATAAAACATGTTCAAAAGTAGTCGTGTTTTGTTCATTTTTAAAAGAAATGTACTATGATAAACACTACAAGCATGGCTCATCCCACATAATCATTGAGCAATTTTTAGTTTTTTCTAAATGATATCCAATGAATTTGAAGTATGCTCATGTATAGCGTTTTCATCTATGTTAATAACTCCTAGGTACATACATTGTAAAATAACAATGTATATTCTTCATCAATTATCTCTAAAGATATCTTCTTTGTAAATTGACTGTCATATATTTTATATGCACATACTTTTGTAAGCATCCACTTGTAAGCATCCATTTAGTTATATAGGAAACACTGATATATATTACATTAGATGTTGAGTGATTTTATGCCATCCTTGGCATTTTCTAGACCAATAATGAAGTTTCCAAAAGGATCAAGTGCTCTAAGTCCCCTTCCTTTCACTTGGGAGCCAAAAGAGGTTCCTAACATAAGATACATAATTAGTTAAATATCTTGTTATCTAATCTCAAATCTCTTTATGAGGAAGGTAAAAGAATAAAAGTATAACTCTAGACATTAAGATCTTAATCAAAGCACACTGACCTTAATGGGAGCTCCATTCCTTCCAATTCTACATACTTCTCTAACGTTGTAATGTGAAATTCCTCCTTTCCTATTCTCCTCTCACCATACTACCAACATTGTTTCAATATGCAAATAACAAAGCAACTATTAAATAACAATCTGCAAATGTTTTAGGAAACAATAGACCAAATACCATATGACAAAATGTAAAACAACAATGAGAAGCAGATATATAATTTTCTCGGTATTTCTATGATTTAGAACCTAAATGGTGTGCTTATTTTGATCAGTTTATCATCTTCTATTTTTAACCTAGGTACATTATAGGTTTCCCTCACTTATACACTTAAAAAGGTATATTAGCAATCATTTATTCAATATGCCTTTCAGAAAAACAAGAACAAGAAATAAATTTGGAATGCTACTGGTTCAAATTTAGCTCAATTCCCTTATGCCAACTACCAAACAGTAGTGGAGAGACAAACATAGGCCCTCTTAATATGTACAAGACAATGTAGTTTCTAGGTTTTCATTTTTATCACCAAGGCAAAAGACATATCAGCCAATCAATTTCTGCTATTAGAAGATGGTGCTTTTGGCCCATTAGGCTATAACTAATATTGTCTGGAAGAGGTGTTAGACTGTATTGCACTGTATTCTCAAATTTGGAACAACACTTTAGGAAAAAACCTCTAGCCTAAGGAGCAACTACTCGCCATTCCACTACGTAAGATGAAAGTAGAATGAGTTATAGAAGTTGTCTTAGCTCCAACAATCTCCAACCCACTCTAAGAGCTTAGAACATAACTCATCTATACTCTTTGTTACAGAACAGACCTGCAAACACTGGCTTTCACTCAACAATGACTTTACACCCACCAACAAGAGTGTCTCCATCCCTTCGAAGCATAGTGAAGGTCATAATTCATAACAACTCTTCTTGGCTTCCTTCAAGGTGAGAAGATGGAAAGCTAACCAGCAAACTAAAGATGAAATTTTTGGCATTCTAATTGCTAACTCATTGCACATACAGAGATGTGTTTGCTGCTTTACTAGTAAATGTTTTGTTGCTTTGTGACATGTTTGCAGAGGGCAAACAGAGAGTTTGCTAATGGAAAATCCATGTTCACTACCTATGTAACCATTGAACTTGTCATTCTTTCCTTTCCACGTACTTTTTAAGTCTGCAACTTCAAATGGATACATTTCAAAGGAGTCACATACCATCCCTGACCTACCCAAAATATTGAATATTCTATCCAAAATATTATGTTTCTCTAGAGTATGATAGATTTAATGTATCAAAGTTAATTTAGTATGACAACAGATTTCCTAATCTTATTATCTGATTTTAAAGATTATACATTATATCTAAAATTTAGAAGAAATGTACAAAAATTCTTATTTGTCAAAATAAACTAGTTTAAGACTTTAACACATTAAGATCAACATCATTAATATATATAAATTTACATTCAACAATATCAATATTATTGTAAACAAATAAAATCTTTAGAGAATTTAATTAGATTAACTCCAATTCATTTGTATATAATTTTGAGTTATCTTTTAATAACAATAAGTTCAATACTTATCTGACTCAAATCTCTTAGAAAGGCCACTTTCACTCTAGGAAGATTTTAGTGGTCTTGGCCCTCATAATTATGGCACACTCCAGAGGTACTTGTGTCAAAACACATGCCTACACACACCACAAACCTGATTAGGACAATCCTATGTTGTATCCTATACCCTAAGTTAGAGGCTCTCTATACACCCTCTCCTATGCCCATTGCCCACCAAAGCACCTTCTTCCTTGAGTGAACTCGATAAAAACACCTGCATATCCTTTTACATTCATTCCATGGGTTTAACTATTAACCCAAATGGTGGTAATCAACCATCACACCCTTAAATAGATATCTAACTATTGCACACCCTTTACAAAGGCTATTATAATAATAAAGGAATTTATAACATTTAAAAGATTATTTCACATTTTAACCCCTTTTAACCTAAATTTTATTTTGTTTTTCATCTCTTTTATTTACATTTTATTCCTTTTCCTTTTCTTTTCAATTATTTATATTTATAAAATCCTCTCAAAGAAGTAATGTGTGATCCATAAGGATCTAAAGAAGACTAAGAATGATCAGTTTGAAGAATTCAAAAGATAATCACTTCAGCAACACAGTACTCGTGGTTTTGTCTACAAGATGAAATAGTCATTTTATGATAGTAGGTGGTTATGAAACTGCAATAATAGAAATGAAACTACCAAAGTAATCTTAAAACTGCAGCATCAATTCCACAATACCACCTGATGACAACTGGTGATTTCATAATAATTGAGGGAAAAAACAATTTGAAGCAAACGGATGACAAAACCTTAAGTTTGGGTTTAATAGGATACACTATTTAGTTGTTATCCTTGTCTGAATTTTCTTCACAAAAATATAAACAATTTCAAAGTTAATTTTTTGTTCTCCCAAGTAGTGAGAGGGTGATTTCAATTTGCTATTGTTATCTCATACTTTGATTGCTTCTCAACACCTTGGTACCTTCTTAGCTCCCATTTCTCAAACCAAATTTTCTTTTCTGATTCACATCAGCAGTTCAACTGGCCTTTACATGCATTTGTCTTTCATTTTTAAAATAAACTGAGTTAGACTAAAGAGTAAATGAAAACATTAAGGAAACATATGCAAATGAAATAGATATATTTGCAATATTGGCTACTTTCTTGTCCTGATGATGGATCCTGCAGAGAGACTTGAAATGTAGGATAAGTTAAACACCACACTTGGTTTTGGGAGACTCACTCATTGCAACACAGTGTGAACAATCACTTGAAAGAAAATGGTAATATATTTATATAGTTGTGCATACTATACAAATTTCTATAGAGAGAAAAGCTTCAAAGAATTTGAAATAAGTTTAGAAGCTGTAAATAGGAAAAGCAATAGTTTCCTGAGGAGCTATGGATGCCAACTCAGGACTAACAAACTTCCAAGGGAATTATGGATGCTGAAATTTGCAAAGGTTTAATATTTAATGTTCACAAGCTTTCTACCTAGCACTCCAGAGATACTACACATTTCCTAGACAATTTCTGAAACAAGATTTATCTTAAGTTAGGTTATATTAACAACAACAACAAGGACACAATCATCAAAGTGGTTTCCAAAGGGGTAGATTGTATGTCAAATCAGGCTGCAGGTGATAGGAATGGAGAGTGTGATAAAAAAATAACAAAAAATTTAATGGTAGAAAAAATTCTAAGTTCTTATTAAAAGAAATAAGTTGGGTTTGATGTTCAGGAGTGATAAAAATTTCTCCCTAATCTCAATTTCTCATGTACATTAAAATTAAAAATTTCATTACATGTAAAACAAAAGTACCCAAAAAAAAGAGAACAAATGGAGAAAATTCTATTCAGATTGGTGTCAAATCACTACAGAATTAGAAACTTGATTATTAAGTAGTGTTAGACTAATCATGGGATTCTTGTATTAATCTTTGAGTTTTTTATTCCATGCAGGCACTTCATATGAGGAACAAGACAACTCTACTTTCCTCTGAAGAGAAAGAAGGAAATTCTATATTTTCCTTTCAGGTGTTGTAGGAGCACACATGCTATAACTAGACTACTATATGTTTTCTATTTGGAAGTTTTAGTTGTATAAATTTTTTTAGTGGGAGTAACTTTATTTCAAACTTTTATGTTGAAGTTGTTTCCTCTATAAGAAAGCGTAGGTGAAATTATTGGATTAACTAATAATAAGCAGTAATAGATGTTGGAAGACCATGGAAATAATCTTGATTGGTGATCTGTCAAATGTAATAGCGAATTGTTAATATGCCAAGAAAAATAAATTACAATGCCAAGAAACTACCTAGTGGCCCCTCAAAAATTGCAACTATGTTGAGAGAAATAAATAGGAAAAATAGATGTCATTATTGTATTACACCTTTCCACTTGAC
Source organism: Sequoia sempervirens (assembly GCA_007258455.2). Classification (NCBI taxonomy): domain Eukaryota; kingdom Viridiplantae; phylum Streptophyta; class Pinopsida; order Cupressales; family Cupressaceae; genus Sequoia; species Sequoia sempervirens. The sequence goes on along the minus strand of VDFB02328017.1, from coordinate 13,152 downwards.
TGCCATGATGGATCCTTGCATGATGGCATGTCTTGAGGTAAAAAAATAATTATATTTTATTGTCCTTTATGTGGGAGTTATGAGTGAAAAAAGCTTTCCAGTTGTTAGAAAATCAGTCATTTACCATGAGAATTAATTGAGGATTGATGTGTTGGGATTGGATTGCCAAGCCTTGAAATCTTTAGGCTGTGATTGTTTCTCACCTAGAAGGCCTTTCTTTGGTTTCAAGATAGAACATCCTTCTTATGTTAAACACAATAGTTCTTCTCATTAAGAATTTCCCTTCTCCAATGAGTTGGAAAGGTTTAAGAAGTTACCTGGGGTAGAAAATCATTTTATTCCACCTTTATACGAAGGTGGCAAGCATGCTTTGATTCTAAAATAAAGAGTTCTATTTCTCTTGGAGAATAAGAAAATGGCCTGAAGATGAATTTGACACCAATGACCTTATTAGAATGAAGCACATGCAACTTGATAAAGAGCTGATTGAAATCATTGAAATCACTTAGAGAATTAAAATATGTGTACATCATTCTAGGCTGTTTGCTTGCTATTTTTAATTGTTTATACATATATAGGGATTGAACTAGGAGAATGGGTGCCCTTGCAAGATTACAGTTAGTCCATATAGGCTAGAGGTTATAATCATAACAAGTGCAGTTTATACAAAATCTCTCTTTAAACCTTGAGAGTCATATAGTGACAAGGACAATACCATCCATATAAGTCCATGAAAACCCTTCACATAGGTCTACATATATGATAAAGGGAAATGATCCAAGGAAATGAAAGGATAGTGATAGAATTGACATAGCATAGAAAGTTTGGATGCTTGACAATGAAATTTGGAGAGCCAACGACAAGCTTTCCTAAAAGAGGGAAGAGAAATGATGGACTACTTGAAGATTGATATCCTAAAAGGAAGATAGTTGAGTTCCTTGAGCCAACACTAGAGAGGGTAACAAATTCCCAAATCATGTACAAACTGCTCATAAAGCCACATCAATTGGAACTACTCATGAGATCCATATATGGCGATTCCCATAAAACTATAATTTGGGCATGTACAAAGTTTTTTTTTAAAATTCTTAAGTTAAAAATGTGAGTAGTTTAATGTAGTGCATTTAAAGTAACTTTCAAGTCAACCTTATGATTGTAAATTACGTCTTTGTTTGCTTGATATTTATGGTACCATAATACCAAACAAAAGACTACCACAAACACTTCAAAACTAAACTCATGGTATACAATGTGTACAATATTTCAATTTCACTCATACGAAACGTCATACTGCTCGATTTGCATTTCTTAATTATTACTTTTACGTTTCTTGAATTTGTAAATTCCATACTGTCATTTTTCTTGCAGGCCAACCACTTCCAATGTCTTCAAACATTCATATGCCTACATTAACTGCAAATACAATTGCAAACATCCTTTCAGGCATGCTTGATGTTGACCCATTTCTACAAGTTGCATCTATCGATCCCATTAAACAACCACAAACTATGCATACCAAGTATCATATTCAACTGTCAGATGGGACACACACACATCCTGCATTGCTACCCATGCAATTCAACGAGCTTGTCTTCGAGGAGGCTTTAGTCAAAGGCTCTATTATCCACCTCAAAGAATACATTTGTAGAAACTTTCAAAAATTCAAGTATGTCCATAATTACCTTATTTATTTCAGTTCCTCTTGTTTATGTATGTACATTGCATTCACTTTCAACTTCTCCTTTTCATTGTAGGGCTATCGTAATTCATAGCTTGGAAGTAATTACAAATAATGCCTTAATGATTGGAACTCCAACAGCTTTTAATCAAGCTACAAGCTATATGCTCTCTAACAACTCTTAGGAGCCATTGACCTCATCAACAAGGGAAAAGCACATTCTCTCTCTAGTAGAACCAAATCCCATTGTAACTTTAAGACCAAACCATAAAATATGGTCCATAGAGGGTCGTGCCTTGAGTAAAAGCCCAATTCATTTGTACAAAAATGCAAGTAATGATGGGAAAGTGTTCGGGTTCAATTTTGTAGATAAAGCTGGATCTGAGATACATGTAACCTATTTTAATGAACTTGTAGATAAGTTCTACCATGTGATCGAGTCCAACAAAACTTATGTCATCTCAAATGGTTGCATCAAAGTAAGGAACACAAAATATAGTACCAGCACTAACCCATATGAAATATTCCTCCACAACTCCTCAACCATTAGTCCATCCACTTGTGTAGACTCCACAATACCCACACACATCAACCATATCAAAAGCATTGAATCATTCATGCCATTACCTATTAATTCCCTTGTAGAATTCATTGGTGTTCTTCTATCTATCTCTCCTCCATCAACCATTCGCAAAAGGGATGGCACTAAAACAATAAAGTGTACAGCTACAATAATGGACATGTCTGGCTGCATTGATATCACAATTTGGGCTAACCAATGCCAAATCATTCAGAACCAACTAGCTGACATTGCTCTACAACCCAACCCACAAATTATTTTGATCAAAAGTGGTCAGATAACCTCATGGTTTGTAAAATCTATTGATACAATCTTTCCTACAACCATTGTAATCAATCCCGACTTGCTTGAAGCCTCAAAATTGCAAAAATGGTATGCCACTACAAGGATTTCCCTTCCTTGTCTTACACTCTCAAAAAGGCATATATCTGCTGAAAAATTTGAAGATCCAATTCCTCTTTCAAGTATTGAGAATCCAGGCTCTCTTGAGAAACAAAATGTTTGTGTAAAGGCCACTATCACAAAGATCCACTTAGACAACTTCTACTACCTGTCTTTCCCTCGCATGGTGGAAAACAAAAAGTGTAAAAAAAAAGGTTATCAAAATTAACCCAAGTGCTTTTAAGTGCTCCAAGTGTTTTGCAGAGTTTACTACATGTGATTTTACCTACATATTGAAGATGGACTTGCAAGATGGTACAGGTCATCTTCTTAATGCCACCACTTTTGAAGAACTAGCGACCACATTGTTTGGAGTTTTTGCATAAGATTTCCAGCTCCTACTAGTGGAACCTAATGGTGCTAGCCAAATTTTAGACACAATTTTGAACAAAGAATTCCTACTAGCATTGTCTATTGAAACAAATGCTTTCGCTAGCCATGAATCACAAAGCATTGTTATCAAAGCTATTAAGCAAGCTTAGCTTATCTATTGCACTCTTTTTTAAGTATTCTTCTTATGTCAAGTGGAATTTACCACTTTTTGTAAGCACAACAAACAATTACTCAAAACTTTTATACATATTTGCATTGTTCAATATGGAAAACATATATAGATATTTCCATTTACACATTTTTCATGCTTAATTTGCACACATAGAATTTGAAGAATTGCTATTGTAAATTATAAGTAACATGTGTCATAAGAATTTCAATATAAACTATGTAGAATATTTCATTTCAAATGCATCATCTTCTTTGCTTTCAAATTATATTCAATGCTCCACATTAATATTTATTATTATTTTGCTACACATTTACTGACATTAAATGTCATCTCAGTTGTATATTTTGTTACAATTACTTTAAACAATGAAAATAGTTATTTACTATTTTATCATTTTAGTTTTTACGATGTAAAATTTATTTTTCAAAAACCCATGCTTCCCATGCTTATTTATTATATATTATATTAAAATTATATGAACTATTTGACTTCATAGAAACTTCTCAATGGAGTTAGAAAAAAAAAGGTTGCAAGAAAAATGAGCTCGACGAAATGAGCTCCAACGATTACGCTACCAAGTAAGAAAAGACCAGATCAATAAGAGAAGACGAGAAAATGAAAAAAACCACATAGATGGCATCTCCAAATCTATAGTACCATGTTCTCCTAATCCATCCTAGCTCCATCCACTTGCAAATGAAATACTTAATTCAATTCAAGTAAATCCATTTTCTCATATCCATCCACAACCTAATTTTACTGAAGATTTTTATACTACAAGAAATAACTTCTGCTCTAAATTAGATAAACTTGAAAATATGCCAACTTGTTTAGTCTGCATGGAAAAATAACCTGGCATTAAAACAAGGGAAATAAATAAACTACCTACTTGTTACAGATGCACATCTGAAAAAAATGGGCACCGTTTTTCCAAATGGAATAACATGGACCTGGGTGAGCAACCCCTATGTTTAAAAAAACTAACTCAAGTTGAAGAGATGCTAATAGCAAGGGTTAGCCCGATCCTTCAGGTAACCTATGCAAAGGGGGGCCAACTAAAATATAGTGGCCACACTATTTGTTTTCCTCAAGATGTTTCTACTATTGCAACCCACTTGCCCAGACATATAAATGAATTAGATATCTTATTGGTTAACAAAGAAAACAATGGCCAAAAAGACTACAGCTTTTGTGTAAGTAGAGGACGTGTATACGAGGCCTTGCAATATAAAATATTAAACGATCCATACTACAAAACTATACAATTAGATGAGGCCGCATTATCCATCCTGCCACATGATTCCACTAACATTATAGAACTGCTAAATGAAACAAACAGTATTCCTTGTCCCACATCTACAACTCGATGATGCATGCATATGATGCAAACAACAGAGATGAAGAAGAAAACATGCAACCCAGTACTTCATTTGTTGCTAGCCTTCCACCAGCATGCAAAGAGGTCAAAGAATTACGCTCATTATTACAACTAGGTGAAGGACGACCACCATTTTTTATAGATTGGCCACCAATTTCTCCATCTCCCATAAAAGAATACAACACAGAAGGATTATTTGTAATGGCATTCCCCAGTTTGTTTCCTACAAGCATAGCTGACTTCAAACAACAACGCATCAAGGAAGTCAAATTACATGAATATGCTCATCACTTACTCAGGTATTATGATAATAGGTTTGGCCAACACCCTCCGTTTAGGTACTTCATACTAAATATCATAATGCGCAATCAGAGCCAAGAAACAACATCTGTATTTGTTCATAAAAATATCAACCAAAGTGTACCAACAACTATTCTTGATCTTCGAGAAAGATTGAAGGAATTGCCTAATGACAAGCTTGCAGAACAACTCATACACTTAAGAGCGTCAATTCATGGAACACGCCAATTTTGGAACCGTTCTAGAGTAGAGCTTTCTGATATGGTCATACAAATTGGTTGTCCAACACTATTCTTCACACTCAATGCAGCGGATACAAAGTGGCCAGACTTGCATAGTATAATGCCATCTAATTCACCTACAAATCCACAAGCTGCTTACAGATGGAGGATACAAAATATAGTTCAAAATCCACACCTTACAGCATAGTACATGCACCATAGATTTACTGCATTTCATGAAGAGGTATTGGAAAAGCTACTTGGTGCAACAGACTACTGGTATAGGTAAAATTTTCATAAATTAATAAATTTACATTGAATACCTTCTAAACAATTACTGATAATAAGTTTTCACCAGGTATGAATGGCAACACAGGGGTTCAGCACATATCCATGGTTTTCTATGGCTAAAAGATGCACCAGATATCGAGAGAATATAATGGAGTAATCTCCAATCAATAAAAAATGTAGTTGAATACATAAATAGATGTGTTTCTTCATGGAATCCCAGACCCCTTCCTTTAAGAAACCAAATAATCCACCGAACTCTTCTCGATGATCCATGTCTACTAGACACAAGATTCATTTTACCTTTAAACCCTCTAATCGACTACAAAGAATTAGTAAATTGCATACATCACCATACAAAGTGTACCTTACAAACATGCCTAAGGAGAAAAGGCCAAACCATTCAATGTCACTATAAAGCCCCTTGGACCATGCAAGATCAATCAAGTCTTGCAATAGATGACCATGGCCAACCAACATTCACCCCTTCTCACAATGAAAATTGCTTAAACCTACACAACCCTTATATACTCTCTATCTGGAGGGCCAATGTAGATTGTCAGCCAATTCTTTCTATCCATGCTATCCTCAAATACATTGCAAAGTATGCAACAAAAGCTGAAAGCAAATCAGAAACATACCATGAAATGTCATCTCGAATTTCAATTGCTATTGAGTCAGACAAGCCAACACCCACAACTTTCTAAAAAATGCTTGCAGAAACACTAGTGGATCATGATATTGGAGCCCAAGAAAGTTGCCACCTGTTGCTAAAACTGCCTCTTTGCTTATCAAGCATGACATTTGTATCTTTAAATGTTAGCCAAAAAAAATTCCAACGTGTCTCAATGTCCTCTAAAACAAATATTGCATCCCCAAACTACATTGATACATACATGGGTCAGCCAACAAATCTGCAGTCCATGTCACTTATTGAAGTAACTAGAAAATGGACTTTCAATCCATATCGAAAGAATAGTCAATGGAAAAAGTGCTCCATAGAAGCCATTGTATGTGTATCCCTGCACTTCATAACCATTCCCGCAAAACATGACAAAAACTATGAAGCATTTTTTTGGAGTGAACTATTACTATACAAGCCATTTCGCAACATTCATAATGATATTGGTTCATCATCCGCTAAAATAATACAACAATGGGAGAATTTTGCATGTAATTATCACCCATGGCATGTGCTACGCACACAAACAGAAGCTCCTGAAAATACAAATTCTGACAGCTCTTCTGAAGAAGAAGAAATAATACAAAATAACAACCCATCTGAATGGCAACTATTGTCTCACCTATACCCAAGCCTTCCCCTCAACTTTGACAAACTAGACATGCTTGGTCACTGTAACATTGACTTACACCATGATTGGGGATCTTCCCAAATCAATGAAGAACATAAAGTATCTGCTACTACATTCATAGAATCCAACCGTCCAACATTTCAAGTATGCCATCTTACAAATCACCCTATCCAACATGAGCTGTCTGTACAACAAAAAAAAGCACTTGATATTATTTTGTCACACGTACATGTTGATACTTGCCAACCTCCTCTAAAATTAATTGTTCAAGGAACTACTGAATGGGTAAATCACACCTCATAAAATCCATCAAAACTGCACTCATGAGCTCAGCCCAAAATGGCCAATCCCCATTACTACTTCTTGCACCAACAGGCATATCAGCATTCAACATAGAAGCATCAACAATCCACTCTACTCTATGAATACCTATCAAAGATATAGAAACCTTGCAAGGACAAACACTAGCAAGATTCCAGGAAAAAATGTACTATATTCGGTACATATTGATAGATGAAATGAGCTTCATTGGACCCAAGTTGCTACAATGCATTGACATGAGGCTACGTGAAGCATTCCCCAACAATAACAAAATACCATTTGGAGGATGCTCAATCATGCTCTTTGGTGATCTAGGACAACTTCCACCAGTCAAGGACATCCCCATGTATGCCTCAACATCATATGGAGGCACTCTATGGCGCAGTTTTACAAAAGTTATCACTCTTACCAAAATCTTTCATCAAATAGGTGAGACTCCAACACAAATTTCATTTCGTACTCTCCTCTCCAATTTAAGAAATGCAGAACCTACAATTGAAGATTGGAAAGTTCTAATGTCACACTCCAGCTCAGCATTGACCTCTACAAAGCAAACTAGTTTCTTATCCTCAATACATCTCTTCGCAACAAATGAAATGGTCTCACTACATAACCAACAAATGTTATTGTCTTTGGAAAAACCTGTTGCATTATCAATTGCAAAGCAACTTAAGGGGCCACCATGTTAAAATCCAGATGAAGAACAACTTCAATATAAGCTTCTATTATGTATTCAACAAAAAGTAATGTTATGTTCAAATTTATGGGTGGAAACAGGCCTTGTTAATGGTGCACTTGGTGAAGTCAAAGCAATAGTTTACAATGATACTAAAAATCCAACTTCACTTCCATTATTTGTTGTTGCTGAATTCAAAAATTACATTGGCCCCGCTTGGGACCACAATAATCCAAAAAATGTCCCTATTGCCCCATTGAGTCATGGTCGACATTGTCAAATACCACTCAAAATGGCATGGGCCTTAACAATACACAAATCACAAGGCCTAACACTTGAAAAGGCAACAATCAACATCGATAATGTCAACAGGCAAGGCCTAACATTCACAGCTATTTCTAGAGTGCGTGATATTGCAAGTCTACATATCAAACCAGCCTTCACATTTGAACGATATGCACGTATGCAACAAAACCTATATGTAGCTCACCAAAAGCAAGAGGAAGCATGCTTATTAGCATTATCAAATTCAACCTACTCAACAAACACTAATAGTTAAAACAACAACAGGTTAGATAATTTTATTTTATCAGTTACATTTATTCACCTTACAACTTCATTTACAATAATTTCATACTTAGCTACAAAATCAAATATCAGCTATTATCTCTAACCAAAAAATATATAGTTGCTCTCCTACTCTGCAGGCATACAAAAAGACACTATTTCAGCACAATCTTGAAGTAAGTCACTTGGCCAAGTATGATGGTGACAAGTATTCTTCTACAATGATCCAACAAACAATGCAACTCACTTATGTATATACAATCTTCCACAACTGCAATTTTACTTATATGTCTATGCCAACCATAAATTTTCAGAACAAGGTTGCCAAGTTTACCATGTAAGGTTTTCTTTTAACCATTGAAATATATTTTTCATGTCATACTTTTACAATGTCTATGATTGTGGCTCTTTTTCAAATGACAATTTAAGCGTATTTGTTCATGTGTGTTGCAAATCAAAACCAAAGAGATTTTGCTATTTGGGTATTCGTTTGAAGTTTGAAAAATTTGGGGGATTCAGATTCTAATTAGAGCTCATCAATTTACACCTTACCAGGATGGTGATGTGGCTATTCAGGTATGGATCATTCTATAAAAGAATACGATTTTGAGTTTTAATGAATTGGCTGTAAAGTATAAAAAATCAAAGTCCTTAGTTGTTCACCTTGCAGGGAGTTGTTACCAAAGGTAACTACAGATTATATCAAGATCTATGTATTCTCGTATGGATCATTCTACAAAAGAATATGATTTTGAGTTTTAATCACTTGACTGTAAAGTATAAACCATGAAAGTCCTTAGCCGTTTGCCTTGAACAGAGTTGTTACCAAAGGTAAGTACAGATTATATCAAGATCTGTTTATTCTGTATGCCTATTTCAATACCCTTTATAACTATTTATTTTAGTTTTGTGTATCACTTCTTAGTAGCTAAGTTTTTCCTTCCATATGTTAGCATAGTATTTTCCAACATTTTAATCACTTCTTAGTAGTAAAGTTCTTCCATCCATATATGATTACTATTATATACAGTCTTTAAAATACTACATAGAATGAGAGAAATTCAATTATGTTTTTACCCACCCTGCAACAACCATAAATTGGGATAATGATCTATGTTCTTCAATTTTTAATTTTGTTTAAATGCTTTTCTTATTATTAAATTGCTGCATATTTTCTTTTCTTCAGAGGCCAACAATTCTACAGTTTCACTGGTTTTTCAATAGTTATTTTTGTGAGAGTTAAGAGTATGATAATAATCTAAACATGACTTCAAACCCATCATGGAAGAAGATTGCAGATATGCCTCAAGAGGTGTTGGAGTTTTTCAATTCAAATATGAATAACGATTCTTTTCAAAGACACTTATTATTCTCTCATAGTAGGGAATTATATATGCTTGGTGAGAGTTGCTAGAGGAAATCTAGTCTTTTTCAATAAAGAAAGCGGATCATGGATTTGCTTCTCAATGGGTGATAATGTAGAGAATTTTTCTTCAACCTATAACAAACCATAGTTTTCATCAACTCGGTGTTTTTAGGCTTCAACATTAGCACTTGGATCTGGTTTGGTCTTTCATCTTAGTAACATCAACAATAGTTAAAGATTAAATAGGATTAAAAAAACCTATAAAAGTAGTGGAGAAGAAGACAAGGAGTATGCAGCAGGTGAAGCCTCAATCTGTAGCAGCATAGCAAAAGTATTCCTATTTTCTTTTTGTGGCTAACATGAGATCTTCTTTGGATCTATTATGCTCTATTTTTTTTAAAAGCTTTATGTTGACATTTTTCCCTTTTCTTTTAGTAGTTTATGAGAAATAACTATAAACATACTCTTAAGCAATGTTGGAACAGCTTGACCTAACAGAAGAAGGAGATCAAAACAAAAGAAATCATGAGAGTAACTGATGTGCATATTGACAAACAAGCTTATATTTAAGCAACAATCTTCCAATCTGACTGACATTATCATGTAACTCCTTGACAGCTTTTTTAAGTCTCTTTGTCAAGCTCTTGATTCAATGGATTGTGGATTGAATTGCACATCATCATGTGATGTTGAATGTAAGTTTCAAGCTACTCTTCCATTTTTTTATTTGCTTCAACCAACCAACACTGGAAAAGTGATCCTTCGATTAAATTTCTACCCCTTTTTTAGAACACATCTCTTATAATTATGATTCATTTTGCACCTCCACATGTTTTTCTCTAACTCATCCAGTTTTGTTCTTTGTAATATTTGTTAAGCTCACAAGTTTTATATCTTATTTTTTGAAGAGAATTTCTGCATTATAATTTTTTTTACCTATTCCAAATTCAGTTGAAACAATGAATACTGTTGTACTAGAGGATTTGATAGCCTCCATCAACTCCATCATGAAAAAGGTGTTTCCCCTTATCCCATTTTCACATATTTGTAGTATTGTGAACATGAGCATTTTAGTTAGATATCAATCTAGTGATTTAATGTTTTCCATGCAGATGGGGTTCCAAGATTACAACTCTCTTAAACCATGAGCAGGGTTGTCATAAAAAAATGAATCGGCTTGTTAAAGAAAGTTTACAATTCAGGTGTGTTCATTTAAAAGTGATTCCATATGTAATAGATTATGATAAATTAGACTATGATATTCATCTATTGGTTGTTCCATTTTGTCAAACATCTATGCAGACAAAACAATTAACTAATAACCAGTGATGGAGTAGTAGTATTCTCTCCTAATAAAATCTATGTTAGGTATTTATTGAAGGGCCATTGAATTGATATCTGATATGAATGAAGTGAGGTCATTAACTAGTGGACAGAAGCATTTTCTAAGAAAAAAAATTACAATTTTAGGGTTGTCGCATGGATTCCAAGGATAGGTGCAACTAGAATGAATGATTAGACAGATGTGGTTTAAGTAATCTTGGGCTGTTCTTTGCGTAGTCTACAATTCAGGAACAAGGATTCTAAGGTATGTATACATTTTTTAATAATGGATTTTGATGTGGGTATTTACTTTGTGTATTAATAAGATTTTTTTTTCGTTTCTTTATAGGAGAGAGTCTGTCAATCTAATCCCATGTATTTCTGTGTGTGAAGATCTCTGTAGCTTGGCTTATTGATTTTTTTATTTATACCTCAGCATGTGAATATGCTTGTTTTGTTCTAATCAATCGCCATTCACTCTGATATGGGTATCTGTGTTTTCCTTGCATCTCAATTTTGATTTTTTTTTTATCTAATAATTACTTTTTTCTTTGTATTTGTTATGGAAAATTTCCCTTGCTGATTGCCACCCACAGATTGCACCTACCTTCACTACCCAAAGAGTTGCATATTTTTAGTTTATTCACTAATTCAATATTTCTAGATATGCGTCTAAAATTCTTCAAGGTATTTGAACAGGTTTCCGCTACAAAATTGTGAAATTTAGTTATCGAGCTCATCCCATTTGATTCTCAATTTTGATGTTTTTCATGACACTTTGGTGATTTATTTCTTGTTTTCTATATAGGATGCTCTTGACATTGTTGTAATTGTGGCTAGATATGCCTGCAATTCTGTTATTCTAAGAAATTTTAAACAGGATCCAAGCTTTACTAGATCTACTGTATTAATTGTTTTGTTTGTACCAGGACATAGGGTAATGCTGTTTCATGTGAGTTCAGTCATGGTCGGGAACTATGATATGGGCTTGAGTTTTTCCTTTCAACTAATCTGTGTGTCAAGTTTCAACTGCTTTCTTCTTGACAACATTTTGGTGCATTTTTTTGCCCTTAATTTTCTTATGTGGAACAATTTGGATGGTGCAAGTAGTTGTGGCCAATTTGCTTGTATTTTGGTATGGTAGGCAGTTTTGGGCATGAGTTTTCCGTGTTGATGACCTGCCATTTTTATAACTTCTATGAGGTCTGTATCTTTCTGAACCTTTTCTAGGAACAACGTGTATGTCCCTGGATGAATAGTTCAAGGTCTTTCTGTATTAATTGTTTTCTTTGTATGTTGGCAGGTGAGTATTGCTTATTTTGTCTGGGTTCAAAACTTCAATCAATCACTAGGAATTTTGTTATGGGTGTGTATGATTTTCTATTTATGGATGTTCATAGATGACATTTTGGTGATTAATTAACCTTTTCTTTCCTGTTATGTGTGTAGTATAATCTCAATGATGTAAGTGGATGTGACTAGATGTGCCTGCAATTTGGCATCCTTAGAGGTTTTGAGCATAATGGAAGCTTTACCAGATCAGTTGGTGTGGGAAGTACTGCATCGGATTATGAACACATCAGACCAAAACACTTTTTCCCTACTCTGCAAAAGATTTTATTAAATTGAGAGGGACCAAAGGGAATATTTGAGGGTGGGGTGTGGTTTAAACCCAACAAATGAGGCATTATCTACCCAGAAAATGAGGTGTTATCTACACTTTGTATACGGTTCCCTAACTTAGCCAAAGAGGAGATAATGCATTATGCACTAGCCTCACTGATCTAACTCTCAGCTTCTAGACATTTATTACTGATGCGAGTCTAAGGTATCTAGGTTCTTGTAAAGGGCTTAAAGCATTGAGACTGAATTTCACTACAGGGATAACTGGTTGTGGAATACTGCAAAAACCTGTTGACACTTCATTTGACTAGCTGCCTCAATGTGAGTAGTGTAGAATGGCTTTAATATATATATATATTTCCCTAACTGTGTGAGCTATCCCCCTTCAATTGAAACTGTAACTATTTATTAAAATTCTACCAACTTCCAAGAAAATGTAATTCACAAGTGTAAATCCAAATCTCATAAATTTTGTCAGCATTCTACCTTTGTGTGCAGAAAAAGGTAAGTGCATTTTTTAATTTTTATTTTTGACAGCTGGACATTACCCTGTCCCTTTTTTTTTTTTTTTT
>VDFB02328016.1:0-25162 GCA_007258455.2 Sequoia sempervirens | reverse complement strand
TCATTAGAAGTAGAATTTAGACTTCGGACTAGAGAGTAGAGCGGAGGTACTTTAGTTGTAATATCTTAGCATAGTAGTTTAGATTGAAAAGGAAGGAAAGTCTTCCCCTTGGATACTTTGTAAGAAGTTGTCATGTATGCTTTCATAATAAAAGAATTTTCATTGATGGTGAATTCTTCTTTGTTGTGAATAGTTGTTGAGGCTTCTTCGTCCTTCCAATTCATGTAGCATCTTGAAGTAGCTTAAAGTAAAGTAGATTTCATTTCATGCATGTACTCAGCAATTGTGGAATGTGGTGCTCGACTTGAACAAGACTTCGTTTGTCCATACCACTAGCGGGCTCACTGACGGTGGGTTCGCCTTGCGTGGTCAACTGGAACTTTGTGAAGCTTAACTTCGATTATGGTTTATGTGTTGGCATGCGTCGTTGTGATGGTGTCTTCATGCTAAATCGTGATCTGAACATCTTAAGTCACTCCTCTAAAGATTGCACCAGTTCCGCGGAAGCTGTCCGAAGTGAGGCAAAACGGAGCTTGGTTGAAGCTTGTGAGAATTGATCACCATGTCCCACACCCTAGAGTAGACTAGAACACTCTTATCCCTACACCCTTTAAATTCAGTTCATTTCTGGTCAGAATTAGGAAACTTGTGCTCACCTGCCAAATCATTTGAATTACGTGAAAGCCCTTAGTCTACTGTCTGTTGTCAGCTGTCGAACAATTGTGTAAGTCCCCTTGACATACCAGCAATATCACATTGAGCCAACTGAGTCTATTCGCACTTAAGGAACCTTGGAGTTGAAAGCATGATCTTACTCGCAATCTTAGCATGTCAATACTTTGTTCAAGCAGAGGGAGCAGAGCATCCTGCTAGACTTTATTATGTGTTGGTGCGTGCCTCAAAACCACGTGCCAACACTTCCTAATCAGCTAGCTACCCAGCTTTGAGGTTTACTTTTCAGTTTGTAATCTTGCAAGAAACAGTTCTTATTCTCTTCACATTGACGGGCAGTTGATGGATATCCTGCTGAGGATTGCATATAGAGTTTGATGGTCTTCTTTCATTGGTGAAGGACGTAGCAAGAGCAGACCTTTCTTTGCTGTTGATACCTTTCAAAATAACCAGGTCTCAAAGTATTTTCTGAGTTTGATGAATATATGTTAAAGACTGAAATTTTCTGTTATATGACTGAGCAATATAATCTCAAAGTTATCTTTATAAGCTAGTTCTTTCATGTCTTTTTCCTGCACTTTGTGTTATGAACATATTATGTATGCAATATCATGGATGGCATTTGAAACCTTCAAGTGAACCTCATCAAACAAACACAAACAGCAAATCAGTAAACACAAACAAGAAGGAAAAACAAAATCAGGGGTGTATATTACAATGGTATCAAAGCCAAAGTTTTTGCCATCCTGTTGGGAGAACAAAAAGAAATTTGAGTTGCCACAATGGAATTCAGTAGAGATACCAAAAGGTTTAAGAGGCAATGTGAACATGAGGCTTCCATTCTTTATGATGAATATCAGAACATGATAGATGAGTTTAAGAACGTTGTTTCTTTTGACTCTTTCTTGAGTTGTGTGGTGGTTTTGAAACCTGGAAAACTGGCTATGGTCAACTACATCAAGAAAATGATTAAAAAGGAAGCAAAACATGCCATGGTTGAAGGGTCAGGGAAGGAAGAAGAGGTGCTTGTTTGTGGGTTGCAGCCCACAAGTAAGCACATTGGAGAGAAAAATTAGTCAACAAGTTTGGGAGATGGCACAAGCAAGGTGCACGACACATCGAAATGACCATGGGTTTGAAAAGGATACTTTGACATTTGAAGAGTGTGTGTGAGGAAGAGCCCCAAAATAATCCCTTAGACTTGCATGTGATTGGAGAGACAATGAAGATTGGTTTGGTGAAAAGAACAAAACAGCAGTCTTCCATCCTATTTCGGGTCCATTCAATGATGGTTTTGAGATTGATGAGTTCACTAATGAGGAACATGTTGTCATGTCCCCCGAAATTGTGTCACTAAGATATAAAGTATCGAGAAATAAATAAATTAATAAAACATATATAAGGATGTTGGCCAATATAATCATAATTATAATTATCCAAAGATAATGTTATAATTACCGAATATAAAATATAAACAAATAACATTAGTAATTTAAGGTCATTATAATATTGTAAATACTAAAATAATAACAAATCAAATATATAAATATATATATGAAACTAATATAAAATAATAATCATTATTTATAATCTAAAATATCATTATCAAATCTTAATTACCATATAAGTCATTAATACTATTCATTATAAAATAATAAATTGATAAATCTTATTATCTTGCAAACATAATAATGAATAAATATAAATATAAATACAATAAAATGTACATACAAATATATACCATATTGAATAACAAATAATAAAGATAGACAATAATAGTAATAAAAGATATATATTAAAAGGCATCTATGTAAAGCTATTAACTGCTGCATAGGCAGCGATTAAACTTAAGAAGAAATCGCTTTAAGAGGCAGCGATTGGGAAGGCAGCAACCTTCCAAAAAGGCACGATCTCTTCTCTCCAAAGAAGAGTATTTAAGATGGGCATCGAATGGAGAAAGGAATATATTCCATACCAAAAAGAAGCATAGAATGTAGGAAGAACTAAATCGCTGGGAAAGAAAGAAGGAGCTCGTCTGGGGTGAGAGAATCGGGTTAGCCCTAAAAGGCGTGTCCCTCCCAAAGGAACACGATTTTATGAGATGAAGGGAGATATAAAAGAAGAGTTTGGGAAAGAGGAAGGAATATAGAGAAAGCATCAGAAAAATAAAGAAAGAGAATATGGAAGAAAGGAATTATCACTGAGGTGTCTATGATCTGCACAGAATCAGAAATCTGTTAAGGCAGTGAGCAGTAAGTATAGATACTTACACAAATACATAGGTATATATTCATTTATTTATATATATATATATATATATATATATATATATATATATTAATTACAATAATGATATATAAATATTAATTACAATAATGATATATAAATATTTATTAGAAATAATGATATACGCATATTTAAATAGAATACATATACATATCTATATTCATATTCATATAGAGGTTATGACTTATATATTTTATAAATGGAGGTCAATTAGAGATAACGACACATACATATTTATACAAACTATATATATATTTTCGTGATTGTGCAATAATAATGCTTATAGGAATTATTGAGCCTTATAAGTAATAATGACTCTACTCATTCACCATGAAGATAAGTGATATCATAGAATTCCATCCATCGGTTCTAGAAACATGTTAATATCTACCCTAATATACTTATGAAACATATTATAGAAGAATCACCCATAGTGAAGGAAATGAATAATCCTTTGACTAGAATGAAATATTTATATCCTCTTTGATCTTAATAGATACTATCATTGAAACTTATTGAACCCTAGCGCTTCTAATGTTTCTTTGAGAAATGTTTTGAATGTAAGATTCCAGGTTTAAGTGTTTCCGTCAGAAAGGGGACATTACACATGTTGAGGGAAACATTGGTGGTGCCATTGAGTCATCTTATGACCATTGCTATAGTGATGATGTTTGTGATAATTCAGAGGTTGTTCAAAACTCACAACATAAAGTGAGTTATGAGTTTGCCATTGGAGAAGAAGCTTGTATGGGACAGCTACAAAACTATCTCTTTGAGAAGCTTGCTGCCATTAATGTTGAGTTTGGTGCTACTGAAAATTTCAAAACAGCACCTACTGGAGAGCATTATCAACACACCAGTGATAGCAATCTTGATTGTGAGTTGGGGGCTACGATGGTTTTTGACCATAGTGACTTATTCCAAGAGTCAACACTCCAAGAGGGGTACGAAGAGCACTTTCCACTTGATCAAAACAATGAGCCCCTTAGCATTTGGGATTAGGGTGTGATGGCACCTAAGGATGACAAAGAACTTGTGTGGGATGAATTTCCTTTTGATCCTGATGAAGCTCAAAATTCAGATTTCATTGCAAGCTATGAGGTGGCCATTGGAGGAGAAGGTGTCTTTGAAGAAGAAGTTTGTTTGGAAAAGCTCCATAATGAACCCTTTGAAGTGGTTGCAACGACTAAGGAAGGGTATGTTGCTACCGAAACTTTCAAGACAGCGATCAATAAAGATTCATTGATAGAGTTGGGGGCTGCCATATCCTTTGATCAAGGAGACAATGAGGAAGAAGTAGAGCTAGAGGACCATATGGCTCTTGAAGATGGAACCTTTAAAGTGGTTCTTAAATACAAATCTGATTCACCTATTCATGAAGCTGGTGGTAAGCAAAAGTTCAAGGAATTAGTAGAATCTAATCCTCTTTATGATATTGAGCATTTTCAGCTAGTTGGTGAAGAAAGACGGGTCTTGGAGTAGCTATGGGGGCAGCGATTGTAAGAAACCAAGTTCTGATTTTTTCTTGCAGCCTATCAACAGTTCACCATTTTTGCATTCTTATGAGTGGGAAGGTCAATTCTAGGTGTCTATTAAAGATGAAGTTCAAGCTCTATCCAGATTTGACCGTACACATAGTTTGATTGAAGAACTCTTATGGGAGGTTCAGATTGAGGAGAAACGAGATGGAGTCACTCTCCCTAAGTTGCAACTTGTTAAAGATTCTTTGGAGACTATGAAATCAGAATATTTATACTTGATTAGATATCGAGATTATGGCTTCAAATTTGCAAAGAAGACCATTGATGCTTTCCAAGGAAAGGAGAGAAAGGTTGATGAGCTTACTCTTGAGCTTGCATCAACAAAAGATATGTTAGAACACACTCAAGTGGCATTAATGAAGGTAGAAGAGCAGCTAGCTGATTTTTGAGTTTTTAGAGAACAAGACAATGAACGAAGAGTTGAAGAAATCAAACAGGTAATTGAAGAGTTTGATAGTCTACAAGAAGAGTTTGACTTGGGGAATTTTCCAAGAAAATCAGAAGTTGCATGTGCAGATTTGGACCAGCAAGTTGGGCTTGAACGTGAGAAAGGAAAAGATTTTCATATCATGGATAACCCTCTCTTTGAAGTAAGTGCCAAGGTAACTTATGAAAATCCCCTCTTTAAGATGGAAGATGAAGCATCAAGTGACAATAGAACAAAAAGGGATCTTGATGAAGTTTCCAAACACAATATGGAACGTGGGTTTCAGCTTATTGATGATTTGCAAGCAAATCATGAGGGAGATCCGATCCTTGCAATTGATAAACTTCCAAAAAGATTGCTTGACCTAGAATGCTTAAGTGGAATTGGGGATGTTGTGTTCACATGGGAAGCATTGAATCATAGTGACTCCCACGATTTAGACATCAAGATGTTAACAAGACAAGTCTTGGTAGTTGCTGGCAATTACATTACAACAAGAAGGAGAAATGGTTTCCGACTTGTTACTCATGAAGGGGGAAAGAAGGGCCAAAACAGATTGCTTACATGCTTGACAATCCTTCCCTTGGGTTGAGTGTTGCTTTAGCTCATACTAGCCCTTTTTGGGGGTTGGATTTGATGACAACAATTATTCCATGCTCCATTGATGTTGATGCTTTCATGGTTAGGCTTCAAGGGTTCATGAGAGAAGACACTAATTCCTTGAGAGTGCATTTGGTTTTGATGGACACTTGGAGACGTGTTGTGTACCTTTTTCGGTGTGATGGGGATCATTCTTGGTTGAGTATCCTTCTTTGGCATCCTCGGCATGGTATGACAAAGCTTATTGGGTATGGTTGGAGGGATCCTTGGAGGGATAACGATCAAAACTTCAGAATTAGTGATACTATTACCTTTCTTACCAGCCACCTGATGGTCCCATTTGTTCTTCAACAAATGGATTGGAGAGAAATTTTAAGTGTGGATTGGAGAGATGAATGGATGGTTACTCTTGGGAGTGATCCTTGGCTTAGACAGGGGCAGATATTGAGACATGGGCTTGCTGATTAGTGGCAGACCAGCCACCTTACATGGGGAGTTACTCTCGTTTAGGAGAGTTGGTTCATCATTTCTTGTCAAATAGGTGGAAGATATTAGTTGGAGATTTTTTGGGTGCGTTTTCCAGCCACTTATGAGATGATTGAGTGCAACAGGATGCTCATTTCACATGTTCATACTTGGGAATTCCTATGGCTCTCCTATTATCCCCTATGTAGAATGCATTGTATTTCGTTGATCCCAGCTTTGAACAGCAATGATTATTTGTTTCTTCAAACCTTTCCTACTCTCCGAGTTCATCTTATGGAAGTTTGCGATGCAAATTTTGATAGTTTTCTCGCAATATTGGTCCGGGACAGCGAACCCCTACATGCTTTGGTTCATCATTCTGAGGGTCTTGGAGTGGAAACTGTACGAGTTTTCAGAAGTCTCCATGGTTGTATCAGATTAATTCAGATGAGGCATAATAGATTCATATGGAGTTATGGGGATGATTTTGTTGAGCTCTTGCAAAGGATTGTTTTCCTCTTTGCAAGGAGGTTCGGAGAAGTCACATATGTAGTCGTGGCTCTATCAAATACCATATGGAGATATGCTGAGGAGTTTGATTTTGAGTTGAGTAGATCATCTTTCCTATTGCCCAGGTTAATGATAGATCCTGGCATTGTTGATATTGATTACTTAGGGGCTTGGGGGCATGAGATGTTGCATGGTATTGATTTCAATCCTTCCAGTTTCTTCAGCTTGAGTTTCATGGATGGTAACATTTCGGGGTTACAGAGGAGGTAAGAGCAGTTTTGGCACGATGGTTTCACTTATGTGATCAGAGTGGTGCAGCATCGACATGGTGGGTTCTTCCTGACACGGACATAGGACCCTAGGATCCTACTTGTTTGGGTGTGGATCAGTTTAAATTTTTTTGGAGTTGTGGGCATTGCTTGAGGACAAGCAATTTTGGGAAGGGCGGACTGTAATGCCCCCATTTTTAGCACTACACTTTCCATTGACTATTAGCCTATCCCTGGATGCCTGTAGGCTAGTCAGATGCCGAATTAGGGTTTCCAGCTGTTTGGAAGTCTCTTTTGTGGATTCAGGGGTTTGCAAGTTGGAGTTTTGCAGTTTGGTTTATGGATTCTTTCTGGGTTTTCAAAAAGCTTCAGAGAGATTTGACATGCATTTAATGAAAGTGACATGCATTTCAATCAGGAGTTTGCATGCAAAATTGGTTTCTGGATTCTTTTTGGGTTTTCAGAAAGCTTCGCAATGGTATGACATGCATCTGCTGTTGACAACCTTTTATGCCCGGTTTGTGCTCAAAATGCATTGGAGTCACTTACCATTTTTAGCAATATGCTATTTATAGTAAGTGTTATTCTTAGCAGTTCAGTGGTGGGATTTCCAATGTGTTATCCTAAATTTTTAACTCGCTTAAAAATTTGGGTTACCAATCAAAATTTTCATAAAACTTTAGATTTTTCTTCTCCAAGGCACGCATTACGAGGTGCAAAGGTGGAAAATCTCTGTTTTAGTTGATTAACCTTTGGGCTACTCTTTTTCCCCTTTACGTTTCCGTTTTCGTCAATTTCTGAGTTGTTTTTGGTGTCTTTTTCATCAATTTCGGGTTTTCAGAGCAACTCAGCAAATAGGGAAATTTAGACTCCAAAGCAAAATTGCTAAAGTTTCTTAAAAACCCGAAATTGCTTAAGTGCTCAAAAAACCCCGAATTTGTTAAGTTTTTATATTTTGACAAAAAGCAAAATTGCTAAAATGTCTCAAAAACCCGATTTTGCTTTAATGACTTGAAAAGTTCGAATTTTTCATAAGTGTTCATTTTTGTCAAAATGAAAATTGTCAAGTCATCTAAAAAGTGCGAATTTGCTTAAGGCAAAATTGTTATTTGGCTCAAAAAACCCGATTTTGTTAAAAAAAGCATGTAAAGTTTCAAAAAAAACCCGATTCATGTTTTTGATGACATTTTGCATTGTAAGAGCTTCTGAAAAGTCCGATTTTTCTCAGATTCGAGCTGGTTGAATTCTTCTTTGCATTTACTTCCCCATTTTATGGACATTTGGTCGACCTTAATGCTTCAAATTCGGACTTTTACCAGTAAATAGCCGGATTTCTGTCTTCTTTTCAACGCGCCTAGGGTTTATTTCTTCATTGTTTGCAGTTCAAACTCTTTTTCAGGTATGCTACGCCTTTCTTCATCTTGCTTTTAGCATTTTGCTGTTATTTCAGGCTTTGTTATAAACGTCATTGTCTTCTGTATATACGTTTTACATTTTTATGACTGTTACAAAACGCGTTTTTTATTTTTACGCGTTTTTCCTTCTATTTTTCGCTTTTATCATGGTTATTTTTGTATATTTGTTGGTATTTTTGTTAGTTTCATCAAAACGCGTTTGTCTTATTGGTTTTCATTATCTTAAATGCGTTTCTTTATCTGAAAAGTCCGCCTTCACATAAAAACGCGTTTTTATAATGCGCATTTGTATCATATCTCCTCCATTTCCCTTCATCTCATTTGCTATTTCATTTGCCTTACATATACTCCATGTTTTCGTCATGAATCCTATGCATAACACATATATTCCATCTAAATTCGCCTTTTATTACCAAAACGAGTTTTTCATTATTTTGCTGTTTCAAGCAATATTGTTTCAAATTCGTTCCATTACCATATGTCCTTCATCTCACACGCCCTCTCCTCCATTTCACTGAATTTTGCTTTTCATCTCATTTCATATACCTCCTACATAATGCATTTTTCATTTTTAAAAATGCTGCCTCATGATGAAAACGTATTTTTCATCCATTTCCAGCAATAAACTTCCATATACCATATTCGTTTCTACCATTTTCATCCATTCACCTCAAAATATCCATTATCATTTTCCAAAATAAAAAATTCACTTTGTCTGTCATTTCGGATTTTTAGCCCCAAAATACAATTTCGGGATTCGCAGCTGAAATAACAATTTTTAAAATTGCAAGGTTGAAAAATTGTTAAACTTCTGAAAAATCCCGATTGCCTTTGTGAAAATTGTCAAAGCTCTTCAAAATCCCGAAATTGCAAAAAGCAGAAATTGCTAAAGTGTCAAAAAGTTCCGAAATTGCTTAAGTTTCTCAAAAACCCGAATTGCCTTAAAAAGCACAAAAGTTGACCTTTTTAGACGAAATTCCAAATCCAAACCAAAGATCTCTTTTGTCTTGCTGTTTCAAAGAGACATGTTGTTTTTGACTGCCACCATTCCATTCATTTCGATTTCATCTTCATTTGTCTTCCATCTTTCTTCCAAAGTCCATTTCATTGTTCTAGGGTTTGAGTTTCGCCATGTCCTCTCACGTTGATGCTGATGATGTTCTGACCTTATGGGGTTTTCACCGCAGTCTTGCAGATTCCTGTTCAATGACAGACGAGCCAACTTCTCCAGCAGGCAAAAAGATGAAATATAAGTTTGACAAATATCAGAATGAGATTTCTCCATCTCACGTCGTTTCAAATATCGACGAGATCAAAGACACAGAAATAGGGCACATTGATATGTCCGAATTTCTTGAAAGAGCTGAAAAATCCACTTCTTCTGATATGCAAAAGTTGCTGAGAAGTCATATTCATCTGGTGGCTTCTTTTCCTGTTGCTGCCCTTGAACCAGAATTCGTCCTTGCATGTGCAGTGCGCTTTGATAGACAATCCAGAACAATCAAGGATGATGATGGCAACGTAGTTATCAGACTTGATGCCGAAACAATCAATAGAGTTTTCAGAGTACCTGATGCAACTACTTATTCAGAGATTTCATTGAAGAGTGCTCACAGACATTTTGAGCAGAAAAAGAGTGATTGTATTAAACACATCAACTCTAAATGGCTTCTTAAATCACGACCTTGTGTGACCCGTATGCCCAAGTTGTATCGGTCTGATTTTAAAGAAGAAGTAAATGATATGATCACTCTTCTGAGTAGAATTGCAGGGTTGAAAGTTTCTAATGTGTTTGAAAACTGGATGTATAAGTTCATGGTGGTTGTTAGAAAAGCACAACATCCAATTTTCTGGGGAGAAATAATCAGTGATTGTTTGTGTGAACAGCTTGCACAGGTGTCTACCACTTTGACCTTCTATATGAATTCATATTTGGTTTACATAGCAGCTTCCTTAAGGCATTTTCCAGGCCTATCTCCTGAAGGTGACAGATCGTTGGTGCCTGTATGGAAATATTATGACCAGCTGACTTTTATTCCAAGTCGAGCGCATTATAGAAGGGTTCAAGATGCCTTCTTCGGTTATTTTATGTGTTTGTTTGATAAAGAGTTGGTAAATAACAGGATATCTGAGGCAGCTTGGAATAAGGTAAATCAATATGGCTGCTTGTTTCTTCAATTTCCAACATTCACCTATATGAGAGTTGGCTGCTTTGAAGACCAACCTTATATGCTCCCAAGATATCCGACTGATAAGATCATTCTGATGGAGCTGGGAAGGCAGTTAATGGCAGTTCATTCACGTCAAGCTATACAACACAAGTCTGGAATTGGTATTTCTTCACATAATCCATTGGTAATCGGCAGGTATTCTTTGACAACCTCTTCAAGAGCCAAAGCAATGGAAACTGAACTTCAGGAGATAACATTGAAGAGATTCCAAGCTAGGGTGGATTTTGATTACAGAAGGATGAAGGATAAAATAAAAAGAGCCTCCTTTACTCATGTTCACCGCATTGAAGACATTTGGGCAGACCTCCGTACAGAAAAGGATATATACAAAATGGATTATTGCAGGCTAACTTTGGAGCAAATTATTGACCTAAATCTGACTTTAATTCCAGAGGGAGTAATTGATGATAAGCAGATTTTGGATCCTGAGTACGAAGAACAGGGAGTTGCTAATGCTCCCATTCCTGCAATTCAATGGTCTCAAAAGGAATCCGTCTCTATCTTTGATAGATTTCAATCAGTCTTGGCGAACACCAACTCTTGGCTCAAAAGCATAGGTGTCAAGACTATCAAAATCAAAGTTAGAGCTGAAGATGACCCAGCTGGTCCTAGAGGATTGAAAACAGAAATCAGGAACAATCAAAGGAAGGAGCTTCCTCTTCAAGTACCAGGATCAAGCTGAAAGTAAGCCGAGCTCTAGAACAACCGTTGGAAAGGGAAATATCAAAAGGAAAAGAAGTCAATGAAATGCAGATTCAGGTATTAGATCAACAAGAAGAAGGCGAGGTTCTTGAGACCTCTACCATTCTAAGTGAGATAACTCCTCACGTTGAAGCTCCAATACCAGAATCAGTCATATCTCCTATGTCCCTTATCGACAGTGATGTTGATTCCTTTTCCACCGTTTTTGTTCCTTCTATTCCACCACAAGAGACTTGCCATCAGTCTTCATCTGTAACGAATACTCCCATGATGAACTTGCCTAGTAACTTCAAGAGTATTTTTGATATCAATCCAATCTTTTCAGCCATGTCAGAAACAACTCTTCCAGAAATTGATACGTCTGTAACAAACTTTGATTGTTTCATGGCCAATCCTAGTTGTAATTTGTCTTCTGCACAAAACATAGTTGCTGTACAAACCGAGGCACCTCGAGAATTTCTGTTGTATCACAAACTGAGCCCATTTCTACAGAGACTGCAGTTGCCATTTCAGATGTGACAACTTTGGATCTTCCTCCATGGTTGAATTCAATTGCTCCCAAAAGAAAGAAACAGGCAGTGTCTCCTGATATTTTTGATTTCCGAAAATTGAAGAAATCAAAACCAGTGATTGCAAAGAAAGCTAAAACAGTCTCACAAGTTTTTGTTGACAGCAATAGAATGAAATATGCTGAAATTGCAGAGCCCTTAGTTGATAAACCACATGAAGAAATGCAGGTATCTGATTACAGGTTCACAAGAGTGGAATTGGGCAAGCAGACTCATGCTAATATGATGCAGGATGCTCAGAGTTCAGTGACAATTCTGACACAAAGCTATAATGAACTCTTAGCTAAAAAGGAAAAGCTCAAAGAAGACAATGCTCAGCTGGTTTCAGTCATTCAAAGGATTACAGGATCATCAGAGGCAGTTGATTCTCTATCTACAGCTCCTCCAAATGAATCAGTTAGACAATTAGAAAGAATTGCGCAAAAGGCTAAAGCAATTGATTCATGGATAACTCAGCTGATTGAGAAAAGCATTCCAATGATTGAGAAGACGTTGCAAGTTCTCAAGAATGTCAGAATAGCAAAGATAAAGCTGAATCAAACTTTGGAAGCCTTCAAGCAGAGTTTGGAATCACTTGAGAAGGATTTAAAAATCTGGCATGAGATAGATCAAGTTAAGTTACAAATTCTATGCAGCAATTCAATCTTGCCAAACAGAGAGAAGTACATAGAATTTGAAGAACTTATGACAAATAGATCATTGGTCATTCAAGATCTTATCAAAGATATCCAGGCCACTTTAGAAATGAATGATGAAGTTCAGCAGGATATTCTTTCAAGTTTTGAGAAGATTTCATGTACGGTTTTGAATCAAGAAGATGAATTACTTGAAGCTGATTCAGTTACTTCAGACATGGCGGCCAATCTTCGTCAACAAATGGAATCAGAGCAGTTTTCTATGGATTCAATTCAAAAGCTTATCAATCATCAAACAATCCTTGAGAAAATGCAAACTAGTTATGAAGAGCATAGACTAGCAACTATCAGGTACTTTGATGTAATTTTGAAGACAGTTGCAGTGGCCAAGAACACGTTGGGTCCTGATCCAAATGAGTTGAAGACCATCATCAACAAATTCTTATCTTTCAAAGATAGGAATGAAACAGATTAAAGTTTTAGATTGTTTTATGTAATTTTACTTTCGACAATATATGTGTAAATACAAATTTCGCAATTGCAAGTGTTCTTTCCTTGCAATTTTCGAAAATATAATTACATGTAAAATCTTACAAGACAAATCACAATTTGAATTGTAATTTTGAATAAGTCAATCGCAATTAGTTATCGGTTGAGAGATTTTCTCAAGTTTGTTGAGATCCTCCCACCTTTTTCTCCAGACCTTCCTCCTATAAATACTTGAGGGGTCTATTGTAATTTTTTATCTTTTTAGCAAGCAAGAAAACTCTGCAGAATTTTGTACTCATAAAGTCTTTGAGCTTTATAGTGGAATATTGTGAATTTTCAAGTGATATCAAGAAGCTGGAATTTCAGACTTTGAGCTGAATCCTTGTTTTATTATATTGTGATTACTTGAGAATTGTTGAAGATTGCTGAAAAGAGATTTGATTTAAATATTTGCAGACTTTGTGCTGTAAATGTGAGAATTGAATTCATAGTTAGTGTTAGAAATAGAGAAGAATTATAAGTCTTTGTGCTCATAAGTATTTCTCATTTAGAGTAGTTAAAAGATACATTGTAATTACAGTCTTTGAGCTGTTTTATCTTGTATATTTCCATAAAGTAATCGTTCTGAAAAAGGTTGATAGGATTTCATTCTTCAAGACTTTGTGCTTATCGAATTGTTTTCCCGTCCCGGAGGAAATAACGGAAGTCTTTGTGCTTTCAGGAAACTTTATTTCCTTTCTCTTAATTTCACTGCATAGCTGTTGTAATAAGTTTAGTAACATTTACTGTGTCTTTTCTGTGAAGAGAGAAGAACGTAATCTTTCCTGAAACAAGAGGAACGATTGCTGTCCCATCCATTTAGTTTTATTTAGTTAAAGGGGGAGCCTTCCCTTAATTAGGAGAGTTCAAACTCACGTGCTGTGGTTGAAATCTCAATTTTGTACGCTTTCACGAGAATACAAAATTTCCAACCAACACAATGCATATATGTATTTTCGACGAATATCAGTATTTCCGGCGCATATCAGTATTTCTCCAATTTGAGCTTTTGGGATGTTACTATTTTTAGCAATGCTATTTATAGTAAGACATCTTTGGGGGAGTTGGTTTCAGGCCAGTGTGTACACAACAGTATTATTTCTCAGTTGTTTTGTTGGAGAGCCTAAGGTTGCAGTGTTTAATAATTGATCCATTCAGTCACTTCAGTTGTTTAATAAAGTGTAACGACCTATCCCTTGCGTAAATTAATTTTTTTTTTAATTTTACTCCTAACATATAAAGGTAACAAGTAACAAAGGCATCACAATAAAATATTTCCTTTCTTCATTAATAAATGAATACAAGTTACAATATATTTCCACATGAATTCCATTTTCATTGGAAAGATAAATCATAGTACAAAAGTAAAACAATTACATGCATAGCTCGAGAGCTTTTGAACAAATAGTAGTAAGACGGTCCAAGTTCCTTTCCTTTCAAATCTTGGTACATCGATCGCTTGCTATGGAGGAGAAACATCACTCAGGCGTTTTTCCGCCAACCATGGACTTATAATGCAGTCTCCCGCACACCTATCGTTCGATAGATGGCCTTCCCTTCGAAAGAAGAGATTGGTAGGGTATCCGTTAACGATTACCAACTGAGCATAGTGTTGTGTCCTACACAACTAGAACCTTGCTATTTCACAATCTCGAACTAGTATAAGGATCACAATGAACTGACAGTGTAGTCTCAACTAACCCACATCTATGTGGAAGTCATACATTTCACTACTTTTGCCAAAGTATTCTCATTCAGTACTTCGAATGAAGGTCATCTATAATAAACACTACTACCCGATTTCGTTTTAAGGCTATCTTACACTATGAATAGGTTTAGTCCTTCACTGGATTATCTATCATTCCAGACTATCCTATGACATACTAACCTACTAGAAATGTAATAGCATAACAAGTATTCACAAAATCCCCTCCTATACGGGAAGTCCTCTTCCTAGGAGTTTCATAAGCTTCTCTAAGTTAATCCAATAACTTAAGCTCTGTTCATTACTTAATCCATTGCCATCATTTATGTCCTAGTATTTAGTAGCTAATGCATCCAATATTCTCCTTATATAGAGATCATTCAAATTATGCAGTATTAAACTAAATGCATCCTTTATCCCTAAACAATTCACTTCTCAAGCATAAACATAGAATACAGTTTGCAAGTAATTCACTTCCTAAGTACAGACAACAAGTAAAATTTCATGAAGTAATTTGAATGGAAAATAAAGATAGTAGAAGCATATCCCATGCCTGTGAATTGCTTTTCCATAAATTGTTGATGTCACAGCCTCCTATTTGATCAATCCCAACTTCCAGCTTCTCAAACACTAACAGCTTCTCTCAGTTTTCTCTCTTCCTCACACAAGGTTAGCACAATCAGAATTGATAGGAAACAAAGGTAATCAATCAGCAAGGTTGTATTTTGGTATGAATAACCTGCTCAATTTCTAAACTCAAATTTGATGAAAAGCTGATTATTGCTTCGAGCTGGTGAATATATAAACTCGGAAATGAAGATGGATTAAAAAGAATTGCAAACTGAACAAGTAAAATGGCTGTATACTGAAAAGCTCTCAAGGATACTAGATAATAATTGCTCTCAGCAATAGAGGAATTTCAAATTTTCAAGCCAGTGAGAAAGAATGAGCAGGGCGGCTTTATATAGAGCCCCCTGTTCAACAATCTTCCACATTTGGAGGCATGGAAACTGACAAAACTCCATTTGGAATAATTGAAATGAAATGTGGCGAATTTCAATGCTTACACACAACTTCAAAAGAGGTGAGTCGACTTCCAGCAATTCATAGACTGATTCAAACCTTTGCATATGTTGAAAATGATGAATCGACACCTACAAGTGTCTTCAATATCGGCGCCATTGTAGAGATTTGTTTGTTGATTCCATTCACCGAATTAGTCAAGGTTATTTGCCCACCACTTTGGCTACATTTGTGGTTCGACTGCCAAATTTTCAGGGCTGCGTTTCCATTCACGGGAAGACCTGGTCAATGTTTGATGCGTTTTTCCCGTTCCAGTGCGTGAGTTTTCTACGCACGGCTTCCTCCAATAACACTTCAAATTTAAACTCAAATATTTCACATTTGCCTAAGTCCGATGGCGCATGGATAAATTAGATTTTTTTTCCAAGAGTTCAATATGATATTGAATTGATTTATTAAATTGGCTTCCATAGATCAAAAGATCTTAATCGATTTATGCCTTGGTTCATAGTTTAAAATAAAGTCTTTATTCTTAAGACTTAACTATGAGATAAACCAATTTATTTCAAATTAATTAATATATAAATTTTAACATATTATATATTATTTATATATATAGATATATTTATATAATATATAATATATTTATATTTTCATCAATTAATATATATATATATATATTCATGTTTATAGAAGTTGTCAGACAGTAATAAAATAATATTATTAATAACCATAAATATCATTGGTTATGAGTATATATATATACATGTATATATGTCAGTATCTCTATATGCACGTATTTGTACGTATACCATGTCGATGCATTCATATGAGCATATCCATTTGCCATCATACGTCTGTATCAATATGAATATACCTACGAACATGCGCATATACTATATACATATATATATATGCCCATCTTCTAACCAATAATGTTATCATCTAATGCTCGTAATAACATAAACAAATACACAGGTAAACATCACTTATTCTCGCATAAAGAAGTAAACAAGACTCCTAATGCCAACATTCATGCCTACCGATGACTTACCCATAACTCAAACAAACTAACTTAGCTTACTCAGTCTAAGGGACGTGTGTGTATATGCTCAAATGGTTCTCATTATTGTTTACCCGACCAAGCTCCTCTCTCGAGTGATATTTCTCCTCTGCTTGGAGGAATGGTTCACACACCTGCATTCATTGACACGCTAACAGAAGTCATATGTTCACAACAAAGCAGTATACATGAAACATCTCAAAAGTTAGAATAAACATTATTCAACAACTTGCACGCAACATTTATCTAGGATTACATCAAATGAGACAATCACTAAATGGTGACACAGTCATATTGATAACAAGAACAGCATGCTTTATTCCTCACATTGATTCAACCATTACAATCGATTGCCCTATGCAATAGTAGCTATACAATCGGCATGTAACACAAAGTTATATTATAAACTTA
Organism: Sequoia sempervirens; assembly: GCA_007258455.2. Lineage (NCBI taxonomy): Eukaryota > Viridiplantae > Streptophyta > Pinopsida > Cupressales > Cupressaceae > Sequoia > Sequoia sempervirens. The sequence continues at coordinate 8,110 of VDFB02328016.1, read as the reverse complement.
AGTTGAGGGGTGAGTGGTCATTCGAAAACGTACCTTGAGCCAAGTGAAGCATCTTAAAGTTGTTTTTAAAAGATTTATTAATATTATATTTCCTCCATGAAGTGGGACGCCCAGAGAAGGAAGGAGATATATTTTTAAATGTTTAATATTTCAAAAGAGGAGAAGGGTGTGGGTTTTAGATGGAAATGAAGAAAAAAGTTGAAGTCCATTGCCCTAATTCTATATAACTCCATTTTGGCTCTCATTTTAATATCTTGGCTTTGACAACATAACAGAATGTTGTTGGATTTCTTCCAGATTGCTTGGGCTGTGAATTGAGGACGAAAACCTTCTTCATTTGGGCTGGTTTCAGTGGTGAAATATCCACCCTAGTCAGATTGTGAGTGGTTCTATATCAGGGATCACACAAATGCTTCACTGAGTTCAGTTTCAGGGGTTTTGGTGATTGAAAAAGAACGTATTACCATTCTTTGAGGAGTTTCTTCTAGGTTTTGGTGTGGATTTGTTTAGCTTTCAGTTTGGCGTGATTATATTGAGGTTTTGGTGAGTTTCTAATCATTCTTTGGGCACTTCTTTACTGGACCTGAATCTAGTTTTCCATTCATATCTTCTTATTGGCTTGTCTTGGCGATCTGGGTGTTGGCTAATCGAATGCTCCTCTCCAAGGCGACTCAAGACATGTATTGACATTAATTTATTGAGCAAGTTATGATTTTTTTAGAGCTGATCACCCTAATCAGCTAGCCGCCCAGTTTGAGGTTTATTTTCAGTTTGTAATCTGCTAAGAAACAGTTCTGATTTTCTGCCATTGACGGGGCAGTTAGATGGATGTCTTGGCATGAGGATTGCATAGAGTTTGATGGTCTTTCATTGGTGAAGGACGTAGCAAGAGCAGACCCTTATTTGCTGTTGATGCCTTTCAAAATAACCAGGTCTCAAAGTATTTTCTGAGTTTGATGAATATATGTTAAAGACTGAAATTTTATGTTATATGACTGAGCAATATAATCTCAAAGTTATCTTTATAAGCTAGTTCTTTCATGCCTTTTTCCTGCACTTTGTGTTATCAACATATTATGTATGCAATATCATGGATGGCATTTGAAACCTTCAAGTGAACCTCATCAAACAAACACAAACAGCAAATCAGTAAACACAAACAAGAAGGAAAAAAAAAAAAAAAAACCAGGGGTGTATGTTACAAATTCTTCATATAAATCTGCCTTTTAACTTTTCACGAATCCATCTTAAATTCTGAGTGTATTCTTCTTAAAACTCTGCCCTTGGATCTGCTGGTGTATCTTATGATATCCTTATATGTCTTTTTCACACCACCTTTTTTAATTTTTACAATCCTCATTCACAATTTATATCTTATACCTTTAATGAAATGATGCATCTCTTAAATAGAGATAACCTTTTGAATGGATGTCACTTTTCATTCACAAACTTACCTCTTAATCGCATCCTTTCACTAAAAAACTTGATCGCTGCCTTCCTTTAACACTTTTATTTAATAAGCATTGTTTTATAATGAATTGCTGGCTCTCTTTTAATAATTATTTCCTTAAAATGAGTGCCGCCTTTTAGTTCGTCTTTACTCAATATAATCGCTGGTCTTTATGCTTGTTTTATAGCTTCATACCATATGTTATGAATAAGACAATTTTTTGTCTTATTATCAGGAGCCCTTCTTATAAATTATGAATTCCATTTTAGGAAGTAATCGCTGCCTGATTTTTCCTCTGTATTTATTTTTGTCTTTATTCAGATTTTCGTCTTATTTGCCCCTCTTTTGTCTTATGTGTTTTTTTTTTGTCTTATATGCTATATCCATTGCCTTTTATAATGTTGTACTTTGTCATCTCTAATTTTCTTTAACTTAAGTAATTTAAGTATATATTTCACTTTTAATTGCTGCTCCTTTTGTCTTACGTGGCTCCACAAAGATTCTCATCCCTTATCTGTTATTTATGACTGCTGCTCCTTTCTCAACTGCAACCTGGACATGTGCATTTTTAAATCTGGTCGATGCCTCTCTCATACTAATGTTTTAATGTTAATCTTTTTGGAGATAAATTATCATATCATTATCACTACTACCAATGTCTTTGTTCAATTCTTTGATGCTCTAAACAATATATTGCTGTCACTTGCTTGGATCACTGCTCCTTGACTTGCAGTCACACAAACCTTCCATTTACTTAAACTTGTAATCTGATTTTTCTTGGTTTTGTATGCTACCAACCTGTCCATCAATTAGTGGCATATGGACTTTTACAATTTCCTTGACATAGATCTTGTCTAACATCAATGACAACTTTCAATCATCTATGTACCCTTGACATCAATGACAATATTTCCAACAAATCAATCCACGGGAAGCAGTTAAGCCATGTCATGAACCCGAGCGCTACGCAGCACAACACAAGGAGACCATGGGTGCACACCTTGCAACAATTATGTGCATCAATAAAGCTTTTCCGTGATAACAAGCCAACTACGCCTCAATTTTATGACACTCCCACTAATAGGAAGCTCCTTAGAATTCATAGGATAAACTTCCGATAAGACTTCATTATCTTCAATCCCAATTCATTCATAATGGCTAGTCATACATTACTTGAAGCCCCAAAATCCAACACGCATTTATATAAGAGTCAACCATTTTATAAGCAAAGAAGTATAACATCCAACTCTCCACTATAGATGTTCCCAAATAAATTTTTGGGGTATCCTCTTCTGCATTCTCTATTGAATTTAGAGTCTCTTCATACACATGGTTGGCTTGGGAAGTATGGGCCAAAATATAAGAAAACACCCAGTCCATGTGTTTTGGTACCCTCACCAATTTGACCACAGGGAACTAGACTCTTAGTTGGCTAAAAACCTAAGCCATATCACACACTCTCTAATTAGGCATTAGGGTATTTGGTGGTATCTGTGTAATGTCCCCATTTTTAGGTTCTTTAGCAATGTAGTTGTCGCTGACTTTCTCGGCTTGTGTCAACATGTTCAAAGGGATAATTTGATGTTACCAGTGAGCTCGGATGGTTTTAAGGAGTCATATGACACTTTTAGATGTTATTTTCGACTTTTGGTTTGGGCTCCAAGATTCTTGGAGGGAGTTTCTATTTTTAGTAAGTCACCCAGACATGTCCGTTTATCATCTTTTATCATCAAGATCACTCCCATGCAATCAAATTTCAATTATGATGCTCTTTGGCCATTTCCGCTAATTGGGTGCAATATTGAGCTATATTTAATAATTTTCACTAAAGTTGTCTTTTTAAATAAATTTGTGTTACAAGACTTAGACTCGACTCGTACTTGGCAAGCCGATTTTTAGCTTGGACTCGGACTCGGAGCCCGTACTCGAGACAGACTCGGCAAATAGAAACACCCATGAAATTCAAATATTTTTAAGGATTTAGAACTTGTTTCATGCACCCTTTAATAAATAAACCTTAAAGACACAATAACATCATCAAATACAAATTACTATTATCCCATCCACAAACATACATCGATCACATAAGTATAAACACAAATTTTAGCTGAAGGAAATAACACATTTAGATATATAAATATTGTCAAATGTATACAAAACTCATGGAATATGAAATCCATGGCATCAAAATAAATATCGAAACTAAAAAATATAAGTCTATGTGAAGAAACCTGATGGTTCTAACTCTGCTTGTAGATGCTGAAAGCACTATTTTTGTGTTTTCTTATTGTTTTGATGGATTTATAGTATTTAAATAAAATGTTGCCAAGCAAGATTTAACAAAGAAGTAATAATAAAATGAACAATCGATAAACTACTGAGAAGTTGCAAACTTATTACGTATCTGACAATTGCTAAAAAGTATATCTTAACCAGACAAACATACCCAGAGGTCCTCGGCTTTATTTAAATAAAGAAACTTCTGGATCAAACTAGCAATACATGAAAAATGCTAAAAACAGCCGCCCACCTCCAGATCGGATTTCTCCCTGTTGGAAACTTGATGAAATACCCTGATTGTGCAAGACGTCCAAGGAGAAGCAAACATAAGTCCCAAACTGAAGGTGTTTCAGCCTCCAGCTCACATGCCTCAGCCAAGAGATGCACGTGTGCCTGTGAAAAAGTACGGCCAGCAACAAGAAATGTACGGCCTGCTTAGTTGGTGTCTGTAACTGCTAAATTAAGGCGCCTCAGACCAATATGCCCCTTCCTTATTGAAATCTGCTAATAAACTGAAGAATAAATCTGATGCAAGCACAAATGGACTCCAGAATGAAGCCCTCTTTGTAGAAATGATTCAGCTGGTCTTTCACAGCTTCAAGATTTCAGAACACTGAAGAATTGTCGTTCTCCAATGGTGGAAAAATGTTGAAACCCTTGTCTCGGGCACAAACGTCAAAGAAGCCAAAAGAAAACAATGTCAAATGCTCAATAGATGAAAGAGGTCGACTTGCTCTTTGCTTCTTATATTTCCTCAAAGAGGCACGATTTCCAATGAGATCTTTTTAATACATTAAAAATGTATTTTAATATTTGATACCCCTTTTTATTAAACACTCAACCTGGGCGTGCCATTTAGAAAAAATCATGTAATCTCAATTTATTAAATTTAAGTGGCTCACTCTTATAAAATTAAAATATAACTTTATAATATCCCTTTTAATAATTAAATATAACTTAACCACTTAAATATTAATATCTCCCTCAATATTCAATATTTTGACGTGTTATCTGAAGCTGGGGTCAACACTGTAAAACCCCCATGTGTCCAGGTGCTCTGACTAAAAATAGCATCACTGCCAGATTCACTTACTATAAATAGTAAGTCCCTCAAACTAAACCAAACACTAATCTGCAAAGGCCTAGAACTGAACCCAATACTGAACTAAAGAAATGGAGTGACAACAACCTCCATTAACTACCACTGAGACCCTATATCCAAACATATTAGCCTACGAGGGTCCAAGTAATAAGCTAACCCATCTGCAACCAGTACTGAATAGGGTGGGGACATTACAGTCAGCCCTCCCTGAATTTGCTTGTCCTCAAGCAAACTCAATGTTGGATGCTGTAAAATGCTCTCGCTCTCCCAACTAGCATCCTCTATCGGCAAATATCTCCACTTAACCAAATGTTCCCTGATAACCCGTCTCCGAAGATGACCCTCTCTGGAATCCAAAATGACCTTAGGTACTAACACTAACTTCCCCTCATCATCCAAAGGTGGTAAGTCTGAAGAAGGAACTATATGTTGTCCCAACGCCTTCTTGAGGCGTGACACATGGAACACATTGTGCACCTTGCTGTCTACTGGTAAATCCAACTCGTAGCCACCTCGCCAACCCGCTTGATAATCCTGAACGACCCATAATAGCGTGGCTTGAGTTTCTCTGCGCCCCTCTTCCTAAGAGTGGACTGCCTATAGCACTATAGCATCAAATACACCATACCCCCGACCTCAAATGATCGCCCAACCCTCCTCTAATCAGCATACTGCTTCTGTTGATTCTAAGCCTTCTGAATATTCCCACAAAGGGCTCTCATGATATCCTAGTTCTCCTATAACAGATCCCTAGCACTAGGCACTCTGCAATCACTCAGCAATAAATCAAGGAAATTGGGCGCATCATATCCATACAAAGCTCTTAAAGATGTCATATGGATAGTCATATGGTCAGTGGAATTATAACAGTACTCACAAAGATGCAACCACTTCACCCAAGCCTTCTGCTTCCCAGAAATGTAATTCCGCAGGTATCCCTCCACCCATTTGTTGACAATCTTTGTCTGCCCATCAGTCTATGGGTGGTAGCTAGTACTCGGAGTAAGCTCTGTCCCGCATAGTCGGAATAACTCCTACCAAAAGTAACCCATGAATCTACTGTCTCTATCACTGACAATACTTTGAGGCAACCCATGCAATCTGAATACCTCACGAAAGAAAAGATCTGCTACCTATGTAGCTGAATAGGTAGTCGTGATCGGGAAGAAATGTGCATACTTTGTCAACTGATCTACTACCACATATATGATGTCTCTCCCTTGAGCTTTCAACAAGCCCGTAATAAAATCCATAGACAAGCATTCCCACTTCCTCTTAGAAATACGACGTGGCTAAAGCAACCCGAGGGTAAGTATGCTCTTGCTTGTTCTGCTGACAAATAGAGCACTCCTTGACATAATGAAGAACATCAGATTTGAGACCCTTTCAAGTGAATCTCTCTTGTACTTGCCTATAGGTCTTAAAGTATCTGGTATGACCAACCATGGGCAGATGGTAGAGATACTCAGCACCTTGTTCTCCACATGGGAACTTTGGGACTGGGAATGTTCCTCTTTGTGAGTGGTGAGGATCGTTGCAGGGACTGCTTTGTAGGTCTTTGATGCATCCCATTCAATGCGGTACAGGTTCGTGCTGCGTAACCGGGTGATGTCAGTCCGCCGAGTCTGCGTAGACAGGTAAGGACGGGGATAAGTGGGCTTGACGTTTTGAGGGTCCCTTAGCGTGAAGTCTTAAAATCATAAGGCACAATAACGGCCAGCCGGCTATAGCGTTCGGCTAGATCCCGTTGTCAAGAAATACCTCAAGTTATTATAATCCCGATTTTGGCCACAAAAACTACGCCAACTAAGTCTGCTGAACTTGGTCGCCGCGTACATGATGGCAAAACATTTCCTTGTCTCATATATCGTAGCCCCTCTGAGACCCTTGGCTTCCTGCTCACCGGCTATGAGGGTGGCGGTCTGCATAATCACTGCACCAATACCCTCTCCACAAGCATTACAATGAAGCTCAAAAGGCTTGGTGAAATCCGGCAAAGCTAGAATTGGACAGGTAGTCATCAACTGTTTGAACTTCTCGAAACATTCCTGTGCCTAAGGTGTCCAAACAAATGCTCCCTTCTTAGTCAAATCTATAAGTGGTGCAGCATGCCGCGAGAACCCACTGACAAACCAATGGTAGAAGGCGCACAACCCCACAAATCCCCTGAGCTGAGTCAAAGTCTCAGGAGTAAGCCAATCAATAATGGCACGAACCTCATCAGGGTCCATGCGAACTCCCTCTACGTTGATTATGTGACCCAAATATAGAAGCTCTGCCATGCCCAATGCACACTTGAACTCCTTGGCATACAAGGACTCCCTGTCAAGCATGCCCAAAACAATATCCAGGTGAACCAAATGCTCTTCCCAAGACCTGCTATATATCAAAATGTCGTCAAAGAATACCAGAACAAATCTCCTCAACTGAGATTAGAAGACCCTATTCATAGTGGACTGAAATGTAGCTGGGGCATTGGTTAAGCCAAAGGGCATAACCAGAAAATCATAGTGTCCACAATGACACCTGAATGCAGTCTTCTCAACATCTTGCTCTCTGACTCAAATTTGGTAGTATCATGTTCTCAAGTCTATCTTGGAGAAGTAACAAGCTCCATGAAGCTCATCTATCAACTCGTCAATGTGAGGAATGGGATACCTATTATTAATTGTCCTCTTATTCAACATTTGGTAATCAATGCACATCTTGAGTGTACCATCTTTCTTCTTCACCAAAACCACTGATGAAGCGAAAGGAGATTTACTCGGCCTTATATGTCCCATAGCAAGCAGTTCCTTGATAGTTTTCTCAATCTCATCCTTCAAACGCTTTGGGTGTCGGTAAGGTGTAATCATAATGGGCTTAGTGCCCTCCTCCAACTCTATGATGTGCTCTATGCCTCTATCTGGAGGTCTACCATGTGGTATGTCACTGAGCACGTTTGTATGCTTAACTCTTAGTTGCTAAACATCTGGATGATAGGCTGTTTTTTGCTGCTCCTCCTAAAAAAGGCATCAACTTACACTCTACTGCCCACTCCACCATGTCATGTTTAATAAGTCTCTCCATTTTCTTGAGAGTAATTACTTTCAAGTTGTTGTCCTTAATGGCCTTAAGCACATGAGTAGTCCCGTCAACCTTGAATTTCATCTCCATTTCTCTAAGGTTGACTATAAACTCTCCAATTGCATGACGCAACTTCATGCCAAGTACTACATCTGTATCCCCCATATTGATCACATAAAAATCTGCTTTAAACTCATAGTTATTGAGTTTCA